>CAUDMG010003885.1:1130000-1352500 GCA_958450375.1 Homarus gammarus | reverse complement strand
ACACACACACACACACACACACACACACACACACACACACACACACACACACACACACGCTAAAAAACAGTGTGTGTTCAAACAACTGTTACTGGCGCAGTACATAGTTGTAGACACATTAAGTTATTCGACCCATTTAGCACAGTAATTGTACAACTTCGGGCAGTGAGGGGTGTTGGGTAGGGGTGGGTTAGGTTAGGTTTGGTCAGGTTAGGTTAGGTCAGGTTCGGTTAGGTTAATCGTAAGATAGGTTTTATTACCGGTAAGGGGGTTTAGATTAGGGTAAGCCAGGTTAAACTAATGTATGTTAAATTATACTAAGTTAGATTATATTGTGCCAGTGTTAAGTAATGGAGGTAAGCAACTGACGTCATGGTGGAGAGGAGCCAATCAGATTACCCCGTGCCCACATACACTAAATTGGAAACCACACGTCAGTGGAGTTGTCAAATCCTCCAGTTCCGTCTCCTCCTCCTCCGCCGACTCAAGTCCCTCGGAGTTCCTGCCCCCGAGCTCCTCAGTGTTTATTCAACATTCATACTTCCCAAGCTCACCTATGCCTCCCCTGCCTGGTCTTCCTCCCTAAATGCCACACAAGGTAAACACCTCGATAAAGTGCAAAAGAGGGCATGCTAGATTATTCTCTCCCCTTCCTCCTCCACATATCAAGAAGCGCTCAACACACTGACCCTTTCGGCTCTCTCTGACCATCACCACGACCTCATCTGCAAATTTGGTAAGAAGCTTCTGCACCATCCTCGACACCGGCTCCTACTTCCACATTATATCCCTCGTCCGCGAAATGTTGTTCAACACCACAACCGCATCCAGCCCATACGAGCACGAACTGATCGCTATAAGAACAGCCCAGTCCCAACCATTGTAAAAATCATCAACAACTCGTAATCAACCAGTGTATTCACTCCCAGTCAATCCTACCTTTTTGCACTGTCACTAAGTTGAAATGCCCTGTAGTATGACCTTCTCCCCTCTTAGTTATTATATATCATATTTGTATCACATATGTTTCTTGTATATTATTTGTCACTCATGAGAAACATTCCCCAATTACGTAACTGTATATTTTCAGCATTCCGGCTGCAATGCTCTTTCAATATATCGTTAAAAATTATTATTATTATACACACACACACACACACACACACACACACACACACACAGTATAAACAACTTGGCTCCTGGTACCCGCGTCCTCCAAAACATACTGGTCCCCAAAATTGGTTCACCAACAACCATGTCACCATTAACCATACCAAGACCATGGTCATGCACATCAACCTCTCCTCCAACCATGACCCACCTCCCTCCATTACATTGGGCCCCAAGACACACCACGGCGGCACTATAAATAGCAAACTGAACTGGAAAGCACACGTCAGCATAAGAGTAAACTCTTCCTGCTATCGTTTCCACCTCCTCCATCGTCTCAAATCACTCGGAGTTCCCGCCTCTGAGCTCTTGATTATTTACACAACATTCACACTTCCTCAGCCTGGTTTTCTTTACTGCAATACAACAAACAGTACTAGAGCGAGTGTAGAAGAGGGCATGTTGACCTGTTCTCTCCCTTTCTCTCCCAAGGTAAACACCTCGATAAAGTGCAAAAGAGGGCATGCAAGATTATTCTCTCCCCTTCCTCCTCCACATATCAAGAAGCGCTCAACACATTCACCCTATCGGCTCTCTCTGACCATCACCACGACCTCATCTGCAAATTTGGTGAGAAGCTTCTGCACCATCCTCGACACCGGCTCATACTACCACCCGAGATCCCTCGTCCGCGAATTGCTGTTCGACACTACAACCGCATCCAGTCCATACGAGCACGAACTGATCGGTATAAGAGCAGCCCAGTCCCAGCCATTGCAAAAATTATCAATAACTTGTAATCAACCAGTGGATTCACTCCCAGTCAATCTTACCTTTTTGCACTGTCACTATGTTGAAATGTCCTGTAGTATGACCTTCTCCCAGCCTAGTTATTATATATCATACTAGCGGAATCGCCGCCCTCCGGGCGACTCTTTCGCTAGGCCACCACCCTCCGGGAGGCTCCACATTGTCTCACTGTAGTGCATTAAGGTAGACCACATTTTTGGTTTTGCCATTAACAGCAAGTATGTACTGATTTTTGCCAGTTCCCACTCTGGAGCATCCAACATAGAACTGTCCATGAGAGAAGCAAGGAAACACCAGGTTTAGGCCAACCATCTTTAGGGACTGTCCCTGGCTTTTGTAGATGGTCATGGCAAAGCTCACTTTAACCGGGAACTGAAGTCGCTTGAACTCAAATGGCAGGTCAGTGGTGATGAGAGGTATCCTCGGTATAAAAACGTCCTCTCCTTTAGCTTTTCCTGTCAGTATTGTAGCTTCTAGTACATGTGGCATCATGTTCTTCACCACCAGTCTTGTGCCATTGCAGAGGATTGGTGGTTCAAGATTTCTTAAGAGCATTATAGGAGTTCCAATCTTGAGAGTGAAGTGGTGAGGAGGCATTCCAGCGGGCTCCAAAGAATTAAGGAATTCTGCAGGGTACTGGACTGCTGGGTCCTGGTCGATTACCGTATCAACAGATTTGAATGAGGTCTCACTGCCTGGAAGCTGTCTGAGTAGAGTCATGTTGATTTCAGCCGCTGTTTTATTCTTTGGTACCAGAATTGAACGTTCACGCAGCCACTTGTGATCCTTGTAGTGGTGGATAATGTTTGGGTAGACCATGTTAGTGAGCTCAGTTGAGGACTTTACAACATTTCCACATCCTTGAGGAATGATTATTTGTCCTTCTGAATCAACAGGGAAAGTTCCATTCCCAATCTGTAGTAGAAGGTTTGCAAACCGTCCAGCATCCTGGTCTCTTTGTAGATGTACTCTTATGTTTGTGGATAGGGTGAGTGTCTGAACACTTCTCCAAAGGTATGATGCCTTGAGGCACGCATTCAGTTCATCAGCTGGAGTGCTTCGAGGAATGACAGGTAGGGTCTGGCGAAAGTCTTCAGCAATGACCATTGTAATGCCACCCATGAGCTGGTCATTTTCTCGTATGTCTTGCAAGGTCCTGTCCAATGCTTCAAACGCTAACTTGTGAGACATAGTGCATTCATCCCAGACTATGAGGCTGCATTTTTCTAAGAGTTTTGCCTTTGCCGATCCTTTTTTGATGTTGCACACTGGATTCTCATTGTGAGCGAGGTTGAGAGGCAGTTTAAAAGTTGAGTGTGCAGTACATCCTCCTTCTAGTAGTGTTGCAGCAATGCCTGAGGATGCCACAGCAAGAGCAATTTTCCCCTGATGACGTCCTTTGGCCAACAGAAGGTTGATCAGGAATGTTTTTCCTGTCCCGCCAGGTGCATCGAGAAAGATCATACCTCCCTGCTCCGCTTGTATCGCTTGCAAGATCTGTTCATAAGCATTTGCTTGATCAGGCACCAGGTGAGGCTCATTTTCTTCAAGAAAATTCACCAGAACTTCAACTGAGTAGTCTGTCTCTCTGAGCAACTCCCTGTTTGCAACTACTGTTCAGTCCCCAAAACTTCTTCTTCCATCAATAGTTCATTAACGGTGTATGTAAGTTCCACTACAACGGTACAGCAAAGTATATTTTTTTAGCATTAAACTGTTATTGTTTTATTGTCTAATATCACTACATATAACACCACCCATCATCACTACATATAACACCATCCATCATCACTACATATAACATCATCCATCATCACTACATAAAACACCACCCATCATCACTACATATAACATCATCCATCAACACTACATATAACACCATCATATATATATATATATATATATATATATATATATATATATATATATATATATATATATATATATATATATATATATATATATATATATTTTTGTATCACTTATGTTACTTGTATATTATTTGTTAATCAAGAGACCCATTCCCCAATTATGTAATTGTATATTTTCAGCCTTCCGTGCTGCCATGCTCTTTCAATAAACTGTTAATTATTATTATCATCATCATCATCATCATTATTATTATTATTATTATTATTATTATTATTATTATTATTAAAGCAACCCCTTCCCTCTCTCCCGTCTCTCTTTCCTCTCTCCCTCTCTTCCAGCCCTCTTTCCCCTTCCCCCTTCCACCCAAACTCTTTCCCTCCCTCCTTCCTTCCTGTCTTCCCTTCCATCCCTCTCACCTCCCTCCATCTCTTCCCCCCATCAACTCACCCTCCTACCTTCCTCCCCTCACTCTAAAACCCTCTTCCTTCCCTCCTTTCCACCCAACCTCATTACCTCCCTCCTTCCTTCCTGTCTTCCCGTCCATCCCACCCTCCCTCCCTCCCTCCCTCTCTCTTATCCTCCCGTCAATTCACCCCCTTCCTTCCTCCCACCTTCCCCCCTCCTCTCC
This sequence comes from Homarus gammarus, assembly GCA_958450375.1. Classification (NCBI taxonomy): domain Eukaryota; kingdom Metazoa; phylum Arthropoda; class Malacostraca; order Decapoda; family Nephropidae; genus Homarus; species Homarus gammarus. The sequence continues at coordinate 1,348,080 of CAUDMG010003885.1, read as the reverse complement.
TCCTCCCAGCCCATACTGTCCACAAAATACCCAGTTCACTCTCTTAGCCTCCTCCTCCTTCTTCAACATCACGGCAGGATAAATTTCCCGAGGGAGGCGGAGAAGGATCTTCCCCTATGTGGCCGCCCCTCGCGTCTCAAAGTCCTCCTTCGTCAGCCTCCAGAAGCGTTTAAGATATTGAAGGAAAATGTTGGTGGTCGATACTGTGGAGTGTTGCGTCGTGGGTATTGGAAGACGATCATGATGAGGGGAGGGGTGAGGGGTGAGGGGAGGGGTGAGGGGGGAGGGGTCGAGGGTATTATCTTTCTTACTTCTGGTTTATGACAGTATCTACAGAGCCGCCTGATATGCAAAATAACTTGAGGGTAATGATGGGATATTTATGTCATCAACCTGATATGTAAATTAATATGAAAATTATGTACCTGTTTTAATTTTGTTTTAATTTTACTGTATTTATGTTATTGTACTCCCATGATACATTGTTCATATACATTATTACAAAACAGAGTCCCCACCCACCCACCCACCCACCCACCCCACGAGAGACCATAACTCACCTAGGCTCGTATCATAACTCTATCTATCATTCAACGTTTAAACATCAACCTGACTCACTTAATTTAAAACACAAAAACTATAATGACAAAAAATAACTGTTAAACTTACAGGTGTTTAAAGGTATTAATTAACAAAACATATATTCACACACTCTAGTGATGAATTATGAAACTGTCCAGTCATTCAAGAGAAAAAACACAAACAATAATGACCCTTAACAACACGTATATATTGCTAATTGGCACAACTACCTCGTTCTTTACGTAGGACGCTCCCAAAAAAAGTGTTCTATTATCAGCCAATAAGAGAAGAGCAGGGCAGCGCTCAGCCAATGAGAGAAGAGATGTTATGCCCTCTATTGATATAAGTATTAACTCACATGTGATAACTGCAACACGCTCAAAATTATCTTTACAAGAACAAAACAAAATAATAATAAAAATAACTTTAATAAAATAATAAGAAAACAAAAACAATAACAACAAAAATAACAACAACAACAACACTCTGATATGTTATTACCACCATGTTATGTCCCAGATGATACTAAATGTTACATAATACTTCCTTGAGATAAATGTACAGTATTAATTATATCAGGTGCCTACGAAAGAACTCTGGCTCAGTCATGTTAATATTGTTATTATTATCCACTCCGTATCTGTGTTCTTCTGGCTAAATAAACCTTTTCAATAATAATAATAATAATAATAATAATGATAATGATGATGATGATGATATTAATAATGGTAACTAACACTGATATCCACTGAATACTAAAGTGCACTCAAGCAAGGTGTCGACTGCCGCCAGGTAGGTGGGCCAGGTACACTAATTAAGGCCTCAAGGTGTGCAGACGACTCAGTGATGGAAAGCCAATCATTATCGAGTAGAGGTTCAGTCACCTGAGAGGCCACACAGGTAACTCAAGGACCTGTGAGAGAGAGAAGACAGACAGAGAAACAGACAGAAAGAGAGATAGTCATACATGCAGACAGACAGGCAGACAGACACAGACAGAAAAACAGACAAACTAACGGACAGAAATAAATAGAAACAAACAGAAAGACAGAAAGAGACATTCATACACACAGACAAATAAACCTTTACAGACAGACAAACAGACAGAGAGGGAGAGGAGAACAGAGACAGACAAACACACAGACAGGCAGAATTTTTTTTTGGGGGGGTACGGAAGATAAATTTTCCTCTCAACCTCTTACCCCTCTCAACCTCTCACCCCTCTCAACCTCTCACCCCTCTCAACCTCTCACCCCTCTCACCCCTCTCAACCTCTCACCCCTCTCAACCTCTTACCCCTCTCAACCTCTCACCCCTCTCAACCTCTTACCCCTCTCAACCTCTCACCCCTCTCAACCTCTCACCCCTCTCACCCCTCTCAACCTCTCACCCCTCTCAACCTCTCACCCCTCTCACCCCTCTCAACCTCTCACCCCTCTCAACCTCTTACCCCTCTCAACCTCTCACCCCTCTCAACCTCTTACCCCTCTCAACCTCTCACCCCTCTCAACCTCTCACCCCTTTCAACCTCTCACCCCTCGAAACCTCTCACCCCTCTCACTTCTGTCTCACTTCTCTCTCTTTCTCTATGACCTTTGGAACACTATATAACCTAACCTAACCTAACCTAACCTAAATTAATATTATCAGCTCAATATTTATGATTATAACGATATCAAGACAAAAGTACGATAAGAATATTTGTAAAATTGATAGCAACAACAACAACAATAATAATAATAACAACACTAATAACAACAGCAACAAAAACAACAACAATAATAATAAAAATAATAACAACACCAACAACACTAATAACAACAACAACAACAACAATAATAATAATAACACTAATAACAACAACAACAATAATAATAATAACAATAATAATAATAACACTAATAACAACAACAACAACAATAATAATAATAATAATAATAATAACACTAATAACAACAACAACAACAACAACAATAATAATAATAACACTAATAACAACAACAACAATAATAATAATAATAATAATAATAATAACACTAATAACAACAACAACAACAACAATAATAATAATAACACTAATAACAACAACAACAATAATAATAATAATAATAATAATAATAACACTAATAACAACAACAACAACAATAATAAAAATAATAATAATAATAATAATAATAACAACAGTCCACGTTGTTTTAGCCAGACACGGGTCACTGACCGACAAGCAATTCATTGCTAAATGAAATAATTTGCATAACATTTGCATACACGCCGACGACTGAACGACCAAACTGAACATTAATACGTAGGTAAGGTTTGTGTTTTTCATTATCTGTGAGTCATCATACTCATGTTGGTCTACAGTTTAGGTTTACTACAGGAACTGAACTACGGACTGACAACAGATTACGCCGCGAATCTTCATACAGAAGACGTAAGTTAGGTTAGGTCCTAATCTACACATGTAGGAATTAAACACGCTAGAGTGCACTGTTAGCCACACTACTTTCATGTGGCCCTGGGCGTGAGAGACACCCCCCCCCCCTCCCTGGGTGTGGAAGACACCGCCCTCCCTGGGTGTGAGAGACACCCCCCTCCCTGGGTGTGGGAGACACCCCCCTCCTTGGATGTGAGACACCCCCCTCCCTGGGTGTGAGAGACACCCCGCTCCCTGGGTGTGAGAGACACCCCGCTCCCTGGGTGTGGGAGACACCCCCCCTCCCTGGGTGTGAGAGACACCCCCTCCCTGGGTGTGAGAGACACCGCCCTCCCTGGGTGTGAGAGACACCCCCCTCCTTGGGTGTGAGACACCCCCCTCCCTGGGTGTGAGAGACACCCCCCCCCCTCCCTGGGTGTGAAAGACACCCCCTCCCTGGGTGTGAGAGACACCCCCCCTCCTTGGGTGTGAGAGACACCCCCCTCCCTGGGTGTGAGAGACACCCCGCTCCCTGGGTGTGAGAGACACCGCCCTCCCTGGGTGTGAGAGACACCCCGCTCCCTGGGTGTGGGAGACACCCCCCCTCCCTGGGTGTGAGAGACACCCCCTCCCTGGGTGTGAGAGACACCGCCCTCCCTGGGTGTGAGAGACACCCCTCCCTGGGTGTGGGAGACACCCCCGCTCCCTGGGTGTGGGAGACACCCCCCCTCCCTGGGTGTGGGAGACACCCCCCCTCCTTGGGTGTGGGAGACACCCCCCCTCCCTGGGTGTGGGAGACACCCCCACTCCCTGGGTGTGGGAGACACCGCCCTCCCTGGGTGCGAGAGACACCCCTCCCTGGGTGCGAGAGACACCCCCCGCTCCCTGGGTGTGGGAGACACCCCCCTCCCTGGGTGTGAGAGACACCCCCTCCCTGGGTGTGAGAGACACCGCCCTCCCTGGGTGTGGGAGACACCCCCCCTCCCTGGGTGTGAGAGACACCCCCCTCCCTGGGTGTGGGAGACACCGCCCTCCCTGGGTGTGAGAGACACCCCCCCTCCCTGGGTGTGAGACCCCCCCCTCCCTGGGTGTGAGAGACACCCCCCTCCCTGGGTGTGGGAGACACCCCCGCTCCCTGGGTGTGAGAGACACCCCCCCTCCCTGGGTGTGGGAGACACCCCCCCTCCCTGGGTGTGAGAGACACCCCCTCCCTGGGTGTGAGAGACACCGCCCTCCCTGGGTGTGAGAGACACCCCCCCTCCCTGGGTGTGAGAGACACCGCCCTCCCTGGGTGTGAGAGACACCCCCCTCCCTGGGTGTGGGAGACACCCCCCCTCCCTGGGTGTGAGAGACACCCCCCTACCTGGGTGTGGGAGACACCGCCCTCCCTGGGTGTGAGAGACACCCCCCTCCCTGGGTGTGGGAGACACCGCCCTCCCTGGGTGTGAGAGACACCCCCCCCTCCCTGGGTGTGAGACACCCCCCTCCCTGGGTGTGGTAGACACCGCCCTCCCTGGGTGTGAGAGACACCCCCCTCCCTGGGTGTGGGAGACACCCCCCTCCCTGGGTGTGGGAGACACCCCCCCTCCCTGGGTGTGGGAGAAACCCCCCCTCCCTGGGTGTGGGAGACACCCCCCTTCCCTGGGTGTGGGAGACACCCCCCCTCCCTGGGTGTGGGAGACACCCCCCCTCCCTGGGTGTGGGAGACACCCCGCTCCCTGGGTGTGAGAGACACCCCCCTCCCTGGGTGTGGGAGACACCCCCCTCCCTGGGTGTGAGAGACACCCCCCTCCCTGGGTGTGAGAGACACCGCCCTCCCTGGGTGTGGGAGACACCCCCCTCCCTGGGTGTGAGAGACACCCCCCTCCCTGGGTGTGAGAGACACCCCGCTCCCTGGGTGTGGGAGACACCCCCCTCCCTGGGTGTGGGAGACACCCCCCTCCCTGGGTGTGAGAGACACCCCCCTCCCTGGGTGTGAGAGACACCCCCCCTCCCTGGGTGTGAGAGACACCCCCCCTCCCTGGGTGTGAGAGACACCCCCCTCCCTGGGTGTGAGAGACACCCCCTCCTCCCTGGGTGTGGGAGACACCCCCCTCCCTGGGTGTGAGAGACACCCCCCCTCCCTGGGTGTGAGAGACACCCCCCTCCCTGGGTGTGAGAGACACCCCCCCTCCCTGGGTGTGAGAGACACCCCCCCTCCCTGGGTGTGAGAGACACCCCCCCTCCCTGGGTGTGAGAGACACCCCCCTCCCTGGGTGTGAGAGACACCCCCCCTCCCTGGGTGTGGGAGACACCCCCCCTCCCTGGGTGTGGGAGACACCCCCCTCCCTGGGTGTGAGAGACACCCCCCCTCCCTGGGTGTGGGAGACACCCCGCTCCCTGGGTGTGGGAGACACCCTCCTCCCTGGGTGTGAGAGACACCCTCCTCCCTGGGTGTGAGAGACACCCCCCTCCCTGGGTGTGGGAGACACCCCGCTCCCTGGGTGTGGGAGACACCCCCCTCCCAGGGTGTAGGAGACACCCCCCTCCCTGGGTGTGAGAGACACCCCCCTCCCTGGGTGTGGGAGACACCCCCCCTCCCTGGGTGTGAGAGACACCCCCCCTCCCTGGGTGTGAGAGACACCCCCCTCCCTGGGTGTGAGAGACACCCCCCTCCCTGGGTGTGGGAGACACCCCCCCCTCCCTGGGTGTGGGAGACACCCTCCCTCCCTGGGTGTGGGAGACACCCTCCCTTCCCTGGGTGTGGGAGACACCCCCCTCCCTGGGTGTGAGAGACACCCCCCTCCCTGGGTGTGGGAGACACCCCCCTCCCTGGGTGTGGGAGAGACACCCCCCTCCCTGGGTGTGAGAGACACCCCCCTCCCTGGGTGTGAGAGACACCCCCCTCCCTGGGTGTGAGAGACACCCCCCCTCCCTGGGTGTGGGAGACACCCCCCTCCCTGGGTGTGGGAGACACCCCCCTCCCTGGGTGTGGGAGACACCCCCCTCCCTGGGTGTGGGAGACACCCCCCTCCCTGGGTGTGAGAGACACCCCCCTCCCTGGGTGTGAGAGACACCCCCCTCCCTGGGTGTGAGAGACACCCCCCTCCCTGGGTGTGAGACAACCCCCTCCCTGGGTGTGAGAGACACCCCCTCCCTGGGTGTGAGAGAAACCCCCCCTCCCTGGGTGTGAGAGACACCCCCCTCCCTGGGTGTGAGAGACACCCCCCCTCCCTGGGTGTGGGAGACAACCCCCTCCCTGGGTGTGGGAGACACCCCCCTCCCTGGGTGTGGGAGACACCCCTCCCTGGGTGTGAGAGACACCCCCCCCTCCCTGGGTGTGGGAGACACCCCCCCTCCCTGGGTGTGGGAGACACCCCCTTCCCTGGGTGTGAGAGACACCGCCCTCCCTGGGTGTGAGAGACACCCCCCCTCCCTGGGTGTGAGAGACACCGCCCTCCCTGGGTGTGAGAGACACCCCCCTCCCTGGGTGTGGGAGACACCCCCCTCCCTGGGTGTGAGAGACACCCCCCTACCTGGGTGTGGGAGACACCGCCCTCCCTGGGTGTGAGAGACACCCCCCTCCCTGGGTGTGGGAGACACCGCCCTCCCTGGGTGTGAGAGACACCCCCCCCTCCCTGGGTGTGAGACACCCCCCTCCCTGGGTGTGGTAGACACCGCCCTCCCTGGGTGTGAGAGACACCCCCCTCCCTGGGTGTGGGAGACACCCCCCTCCCTGGGTGTGGGAGACACCCCCCCTCCCTGGGTGTGGGAGAAACCCCCCCTCCCTGGGTGTGGGAGACACCCCCCTTCCCTGGGTGTGGGAGACACCCCCCCTCCCTGGGTGTGGGAGACACCCCCCTCCCTGGGTGTGGGAGACACCCCGCTCCCTGGGTGTGAGAGACACCCCCCTCCCTGGGTGTGGGAGACACCCCCCTCCCTGGGTGTGAGAGACACCCCCCTCCCTGGGTGTGAGAGACACCGCCCTCCCTGGGTGTGGGAGACACCCCCCTCCCTGGGTGTGAGAGACACCCCCCTCCCTGGGTGTGAGAGACACCCCCTCCCTGGGTGTGGGAGACACCCCCCTCCCTGGGTGTGGGAGACACCCCCCTCCCTGGGTGTGAGAGACACCCCCCTCCCTGGGTGTGAGAGACACCCCCCTCCCTGGGTGTGAGAGACACCCCCCCTCCCTGGGTGTGAGAGACACCCCCCTCCCTGGGTGTGAGAGACACCCCCCTCCCTGGGTGTGGGAGACACCCCCCTCCCTGGGTGTGAGAGACACCCCCCTCCCTGGGTGTGAGAGACACCCCCCTCCCTGGGTGTGAGAGACACCCCCCTCCCTGGGTGTGAGAGACACCCCCCCTCCCTGGGTGTGAGAGACACCCCCCCTCCCTGGGTGTGAGAGACACCCCCCTCCCTGGGTGTGAGAGACACCCCCCTCCCTGGGTGTGGGAGACACCCCCCTCCCTGGGTGTGGGAGACACCCCCCTCCCTGGGTGTGAGAGACACCCCCCCTCCCTGGGTGTGGGAGACACCCCCCTCCCTGGGTGTGGGAGACACCCCCCTCCCTGGGTGTGAGAGACACCCCCTCCCTGGGTGTGAGAGACACCCCCCTCCCTGGGTGTGGGAGACACCCCCCTCCCTGGGTGTGGGAGACACCCCCCTCCCTGGGTGTGAGGAGACACCCCCCTCCCTGGGTGTGAGAGACACCCCCCTCCCTGGGTGTGGGAGACACCCCCCCTCCCTGGGTGTGAGAGACACCCCCCTCCCTGGGTGTGAGAGACACCCCCCTCCCTGGGTGTGAGAGACACCCCCCTCCCTGGGTGTGGGAGACACCCCCCCTCCCTGGGTGTGGGAGACACCCCCCTCCCTGGGTGTGGGAGACACCCCCCTCCCTGGGTGTGGGAGACACCCCCCTCCCTGGGTGTGAGAGACACCCCCCTCCCTGGGTGTGGGAGACACCCCCCTCCCTGGGTGTGAGAGACACCCCCCTCCCTGGGTGTGGGAGACACCCCCCTCCCTGGGTGTGAGAGACACCCCCCTCCCTGGGTGTGGGAGACACCCCCCCTCCCTGGGTGTGGGAGACACCCCCCTCCCTGGGTGTGAGAGACACCCCCCTCCCTGGGTGTGAGAGACACCCCCCTCCCTGGGTGTGAGAGACACCCCCCTCCCTGGGTGTGAGAGACACCCCCCTCCCTGGGTGTGAGAGACACCCCCCTCCCTGGGTGTGAGAGACACCCCCCTCCCTGGGTGTGGGAGACACCCCCCTCCCTGGGTGTGAGAGACACCCCCCTCCCTGGGTGTGGGAGACACCCCCCCTCCCTGGGTGTGGGAGACACCCCCCTCCCTGGGTGTGAGACACCCCCCTCCCTGGGTGTGAGAGACACCCCCCTCCCTGGGTGTGAGAGACACCCCCCTCCCTGGGTGTGAGAGACACCCCCCACCCTGGGTGTGTGAGACACCCCCTCCCTGGGTGTGAGAGACACCCCCTCCCTGGGTGTGAGAGACACCCCCCCTCCCTGGGTGTGAGAGACACCCCCCTCCCTGGGTGTGAGAGACACCCCCCTCCCTGGGTGTGGGAGACACCCCCCTCCCTGGGTGTGGGAGACACCCCCCTCCCTGGGTGTGGGAGACACCCCCTCCCTGGGTGTGAGAGACACCCCCCCTCCCTGGGTGTGGGAGACACCCCCCCTCCCTGGGTGTGGGAGACACCCCCCTCCCTGGGTGTGGGAGACACCCCCCTCCCTGGGTGTGAGAGACACCCCCCTCCCTGGGTGTGGGAGACACCCCTTCCCTGGGTGTGAGAGACACCCCCCTCCCTGGGTGTGGGAGACACCCCCCTCCCTGGGTGTGGGAGACACCCCCTCCCTGGGTGTGAGAGACACCCCCCTCCCTGGGTGTGGGAGACACCCCCCTCCCTGGGTGTGGGAGACACCCCCTCCCTGGGTGTGGGAGACACCCCCCTCCCTGGGTGTGGGAGACACCCCCCTCCCTGGGTGTGGGAGACACCCCCCTCCCTGGGTGTGAGAGACACCCCCCTCCCTGGGTGTGGGAGACACCCCCCTCCCTGGGTGTGAGAGACACCCCCCTCCCTGGGTGTGGGAGACACCCCCCTCCCTGGGTGTGGGAGACACCCCCCTCCCTGGGTGTGGGAGACACCCCCCTCCCTGGGTGTGAGACACCCCCCTCCCTGGGTGTGGGAGACACCCCCCTCCCTGGGTGTGAGAGACACCCCCCTCCCTGGGTGTGGGAGACACCCCCCTCCCTGGGTGTGGGAGACACCCCCCTCCCTGGGTGTGGGAGACACCCCCCTCCCTGGGTGTGGGAGACACCCCCTCCCTGGGTGTGGGAGACACCCCCTCCCTGGGTGTGGGAGACACCCCCCTCCCTGGGTGTGGGAGACACCCCCCTCCCTGGGTGTGGGAGACACCCCCCTCCCTGGGTGTGGGAGACACCCCCCTCCCTGGGTGTGAGAGACACCCCCCTCCCTGGGTGTGGGAGACACCCCCCTCCCTGGGTGTGGGAGACACCCCCCTCCCTGGGTGTGGGAGACACCCCCCTCCCTGGGTGTGAGAGACACCCCCCTCCCTGGGTGTGAGAGACACCCCCCTCCCTGGGTGTGAGAGACACCCCCCTCCCTGGGTGTGAGAGACACCCCCCTCCCTGGGTGTGAGAGACACCCCCCTCCCTGGGTGTGAGAGACACCCCCCTCCCTGGGTGTGAGAGACACCCCCCTCCCTGGGTGTGAGAGACACCCCCCTCCCTGGGTGTGGGAGACACCCCCCCTCCCTGGGTGTGAGAGACACCCCCTCCCTGGGTGTGGGAGACACCCCCCTCCCTGGGTGTGGGAGACACCCCCCTCCCTGGGTGTGAGAGACACCCCCCTCCCTGGGTGTGAGAGACACCCCCTCCCTGGGTGTGAGAGACACCCCCCTCCCTGGGTGTGAGAGACACCCCCCTCCCTGGGTGTGGGAGACACCCCCCTCCCTGGGTGTGGGAGACACCCCCCTCCCTGGGTGTGGGAGACACCCCCCTCCCTGGGTGTGAGAGACACCCCCCTCCCTGGGTGTGGGAGACACCCCCCTCCCTGGGTGTGGGAGACACCCCCCTCCCTGGGTGTGGGAGACACCCCCCTCCCTGGGTGTGAGAGACACCCCCCTCCCTGGGTGTGAGAGACACCCCCCTCCCTGGGTGTGGGAGACACCCCCCTCCCTGGGTGTGGGAGACACCCCCCTCCCTGGGTGTGAGACACCCCCCCCACACGGGGTGGGAGACACCCCCCTCCCTGGGTGTGAGAGACACCCCCCTCCCTGGGTGTGAGAGACACCCCCCTCCCTGGGTGTGAGAGACACCCCCCTCCCTGGGTGTGGGAGACACCCCCCTCCCTGGGTGTGAGAGACACCCCCCCTGGGTGGGAGACACCCCCTCCCTGGGTGTGGGAGACACCCCCTCCCTGGGTGTGGGAGACACCCCCCTCCCTGGGTGTGGGAGACACCCCCCCGGGTGAGCACCCCTCCTGGGTGTGGGAGACACCCCCCTCCCTGGGTGTAGGAGACACCCCCTCCCTGGGTGTGAGAGACACCCCCCTCCCTGGGTGTGAGAGACACCCCCCCTCCCTGGGTGTGAGAGACACCCCCTCTACCTGGGTGTGAGACACTCCCCTCCCTGGGTGTGAGAGACACCCCCCCTCCCTGGGTGTGAGAGACACCCCCCCTCCCTGGGTGTGAGACACACCCCCCTCCCTGGGTGTGAGACACACCCCCCTCCCTGGGTGTGAGAGACACCCCCCTCCCTGGGTGTGGGAGACACCCCCCTCCCTGGGTGTGAGAGACACCCCCCTCCCTGGGTGTGAGAGACACCCCCCTCCCTGGGTGTTAGAGACACCCCCCTCCCTGGGTGTGAGAGACACCCCTCTCCCTGGGTGTGAGAGACACCCCCCCTCCCTGGGTGTGGGAGACACCCCCCCTCCCTGGGTGTGGGAGACACCCCCCTCCCTGGGTGTGAGAGACACCCTCCCTTCCCTGGGTGTGGGAGACACCCTCCCTTCCCTGGGTGTGGGAGACACCCCCCTCCCTGGGTGTGGGAGACACCCCCCCTCCCTGGGTGTGGGAGACACCCCCCCTCCGTGGGTGTGAGAGACACCCCCCTCCCTGGGTGTGGGAGACACACCCCTCCCTGGGTGTGAGAGACACCCCCCTCCCTGGGTGTGGGAGACACCCCCCTCCCTGGGTGTTGGAGACACCCCCCTCCCTGGGTGTGGGAAACACCCTCCCTCCCTGGGTGTGGGAGACACCCCCGCTCCCTGGGTGTAAGAGGAGACACCCCCCTCCCTGGGTGTAAGAGGAGACACCCCCCCTCCCTGGGTGTGGGAGACACCCCGCTCCCTGGGTGTAAGAGGAGACACCCCCCTCTCTGGGTGTGAGAGACACCCCCCTCTCTGGGTGTGAGAGACACCCCCCTTCCCTGGGTGTGGGAGACACCCCCCCTCCCTGGGTGTGAGAGGAGACACCCCCCTCCCTGGGTGTAAGAGGAGACACCCCCCTCCCTGGGTGTGAGAGACACCCCCCTCCCTGGGTGTGAGAGACACCCCCCTTCCCTGGGTGTGGGAGACACCCCGCTCCCTGGGTGTAAGAGGAGACACCCCGCTCCCTGGGTGTAAGAGGAGACACCCCCCTCCCTGGGTGTAAGAGGAGGGGCGTAACAAAAAATTCACTAGTCAATGTTGACACAGGAGGAGGGGTGGGGGAGGGGGGGAGATCGTTGACCGCCCACCATGATTATGTCCGCCTACCAACCCACCCACCCACCAACCCACCGAACCACACACAAACGATATTTTGTCTCAGTGACGTCATGGGTCCTTTTGGCAAGGGGCGGTGGGTGGAGTGAGAGATGGAAGGGGTGTGGAAAGGGTTTAGGAGATGTGGGGTGGGAAGGAAAAGAAGTAAAGAGGAGGAGGTGAGGGAGGAAAGTGAGAGGAGAGGACGAGCCTGGGGTGAGGAGAGGGGAGAAGACTGAGGGGAGAGGAGGAGGGCAGGGGAGTGTTATTGTGAGTGTAGAGTGAGAGGAGAGGACGAGCCTGGGGTGAGGAGAGGGGAGAAGACTGAGGGGAGAGGAGGAGGGCAGGGGAGTGTTATTGTGAGTGTAGAGTGAGAGGAGAGGACGAGCCTGGGGTGAGGAGAGGGGAGAAGACTGAGGGGAGAGGAGGAGGGCGGGGAGTGTTATTGTGAGTGTAGAGTGAGAGGAGAGGACGAGCCTGGGGTGAGGAGAGGGGAGAAGACTGAGGGGAGAGGAGGAGGGCAGGGGAGTGTTATTGTGAGTGTAGAGTGAGAGGAGAGGACGAGCCTGGGGTGAGGAGAGGGGAGAAGACTGAGGGGAGAGGAGGAGGGCAGGGGAGTGTTATTGTGAGTGTAGAGTGAGAGGAGAGGACGAGCCTGGGGTGAGGAGAGGGGAGAAGACTGAGGGGAGAGGAGGAGGGCAGGGGAGTGTTATTGTGAGTGTAGAGTGAGAGGAGAGGACGAGCCTGGGGTGAGGAGAGGGGAGAAGACTGAGGGGAGAGGAGGAGGGCAGGGGAGTGTTATTGTGAGTGTAGAGTGAGAAGAGAGAAAGAAATGGAGGAGAAAAAGAGAAGGAAGGAAGGAGAAGTGAGAGTTAACGTGAGAGGGAAACTATACCCAACTCTCGTGTGTGTGTGTGTGTGAGTGTAAGATCGTTATCGTGGGCGTGGGTGAATATATTCGAGGATTTAGGGCGTGTAGGCGTGTGGGCGTGGGGAGCAACAAAGGGCAGTAAATGAGGTGGAAGGCTTCTCTACACCAGCCATAGAGATTATCCCCCCTCGGCCACGACCCGGATTTACCGAACTCAATAGATATTTTTTTCACCTTATAATTAAAAATAGTTCCATAATATTTTCCCTTTAAAATAAACCTTCAATAACATCAATACACATCAATAGAAAAAAAAACTAATTAAACTTTTATATTTTATCCATATAAAAATAATTAAGTGTGGGTGATATAAATTTTGTCTTGACTTGTGTTTAGAGGAGCGAGTCTGGTGTGGCGGGAGTAGTCTTTGGCTGTCGTGTGTAGCAGAGAAAGAAAGAAAGAAAGAAAGAAAGAAAGAAGAGAGAGATAGATAGAAAGAAAGAAAGAGAGGGAGGGAGAGAGGTCCTACTCCCACTATTATTCACGTAAGCCATTGACAAAATCACTTCGTCTCACTCCTACACCATCGTCAGCACTCTACGTTCCACAAATATTCCCAACGAGGGTAACAACTAATAACTGTGTCGGGACGTATGTATATAAACCATGCAAATTATTAATGTGTTTAAATGATAGAAAATTAAAGCTTTTTATCTGATATTTGTGTATAAATGACAGAAATATTCGATCGTCTTATTACTTCCACAACGAAATAGACAAAAGAGCATCGGCAGTATGGACCCCGAGCCTCTGTCAACACGAGAGAGGCGATACGGGATTCTTTTCATCTGTTATGGTGAGAGGAGAGGACGCCACCCCCAGTCTTTATCAATATTACGATAAATTGTGAAGTTGTAGAGGAATATTTTTGTTGCCCGGTTTATGTGTCGACCAGAAATATTCCTCGTCCTGTTAAATTTTTTATCTTGACAAAGGAAAATATTTCTCACCAAAAAGTCTCTGGTGGAAGGATGTGTTATGAAGTCAGTACATTTTGTAGGAAGTTTGGATAAGAAAAAATATGATGGTAATACTAAAAAATCTGATATGAGACCCAGATTTACTTTACGATGAAATCTGGATTAAAATATTCGAAATAATATAAAGAAATATGAAATAAACGGCAATATATCAGGGGAAACAAAATATAATCAATCAAACCACTTTTATTTTGGGGAGAAAATCTGGAATAATCGGGAGAATTATTGCCGGCCAAATGAGTATAATTATTAGCGGATTTAGTGCGTGAAATGTGATAGATTTTAATAATACTTCGTCATGAGAACAACACCACACAAGCCGCCATGATAGTGTGTGATTGAAAAGACTAATTAACGTATTTCAATATATAAGTGAGAGAGAGAGAGAGAGAGAGAGAGAGAGAGAGAGAGAGAGAGCAAAGAATAAGTTTGTATAATTGTGTTGGTTTTGTCGTGTCTGTATGTAAATGAATCTCTCTCTCTCTCTCTCTCTCTCTCTGGCGTTTAGTTACCAACATAATCACCACCACATCCCACCGTCCAGGTAACTTTAATTAACCCTTACCTGTCTCACCTGACTCTATTGTACTAGATGAGTGGCGCTCAACTTCCCCCCTCCACTCCCCGGACTTTTATTAAGGTTCTCGGACTTATTTTTACCCACTATAAGGCATACTAAGACAAATTACGTATTATGCAAAAACTTACATTTTTAAATATCAGAATCACATAGAAATATTTACATGGCCGTCAGCAGAGGCGGACAGTCGTATTTCCCGCCTCTGCTGACGGCCATGTAAATATTTCTATGTGATTCTGATATTTAAAAATGTAAGTTTTTGCATAATGTAGTATTACTGATACGTAATTTGTCTTATTGTGGGTAAAAATAAGTGAATATTAAATGCATCTTCCGAAAGAGTGAATTTGCTACCAGAGTTTAACAGTTAATTCATGTATAATACTTGTGATAAACTTCCTACGTGCTCATGTTTGAAATAATGAATGTATGTATCTTTATAGAATGTAACTAAATATCTTTCTCGTCATCCCAACGATTATGAATAAACTCATTTAGAAATACATCATTACTTCAGGACGAAAGCGGACAGATTTGAAATCGCCAATCAATTGCAAATCTTGACAAGGGGTCCGGGCATCTTTTCTCAGCTGGGAAAAAACGCACAACAGTACGGTGAGTCTCTGTCCAATATAGTGAGTTTTTATCCAGTACGGTGAGTTTTTGTCCAATATATTGATGTTTTGTCCTAGCCTCGTCAGTGTTGGGGGTAGGGGCCATTTAATGAAGGCAGTATAGATAAATGGACCTCACCCACTCCCACTAACTTAAGCAGAGAATGACGCCAGTGTCCGCCAGCAGCTGTAATTGGGAAACTTTTTAACTTGGTCAGTGACTCCCCGTGTTGTCAGGACCAGGACGTGAGTTGATGCTATTAAGGAAGGGAAGGGGAAAGAGGAGGGGGAGGGAGGAGGATGGGTGTGGGCACAAGGAGGAGGAGGGGGAGGGTGATGGTAGGGGGAGAAGAAGAAGAAGAAGAAGAGAGGAGGAGGAGGAGGAGGAGGGTAGGAGGTGGCAAGAGAAGAGGAAGAGAAAATGAAGGGGATGGTGAGGAAAAGGGAATGGGTAAGATAAGAGGGGAAAGAGGAGAGAGGGGAAGAGAGGAGGAAGGAATTAACATAAAGGCCACAAGAACACTCTCTCTCTCTCTCTCTCTCTCTCTCTCTCTCTCCAAAATAAAACTTGTTTGAATACTTACATTTTGTTTCCCTTTAGAAGAACAATTGAACAACCAATACTGAACAACCACTACTGAACAACCACTACTGAACATCCATTACTGAACAACCACTACTGAACAACCATTACTGAACAACCACTACCGAACAACCAATACTGAACAACCACTACTGAACAACCACTACTGAACATCCATTACTGAACAACCACTACTGAACAACCATTACTGAACAACCCCTACTGAACAACCCCTACTGAACAACCAATACTGAACAACCATTACTGAACAACCCCTACTGAACAACCAATACTGAACAACCACTACTGAACAACCACTACTGAACATCCATTACTGAACAACCACTGCTGAACAACCATTACTGAACAACCCCTACTGAACAACCCCTACTGAACAACCATTACTGAACAACCATTACTGAACAACCCCTACTGAACAACCATTACTGAACAACCACTGCTGAACAACCACTGCTGAACAACCACTGCTGAACAACCATTACTGAACAACCCCTACTGAACAACCATTACTGAACAACCACTACTGAACAACCACTGCTGAACAACCACTGCTGAACAACCACTACTGAACAACCACTACTGAACAACCCATTACTGAACAACCACTACTGAACAACCACTGCTGAACAACCACTGCTGAACAACCACTACTGAACAACCACTGCTGAACAACCACTGCTGAATAACCACTGCTGAACAACCAATACTGAACAACCAATACTGAACAACCATTACTGAACAACCACTGCTGAACAACCATTACTGAACAACCATTACTGAACAACCACTACTGAACAACCACTGCTGAACAACCATTACTGAACAACCATTACTGAACAACCACTACTGAACAACCACTGCTGAACAACCATTACTGAACAACCACTACTGAACAACCACTACTGAACAACCACTGCTGAACAACTATTACTGAACAACCACTACGGAACAACCACTGCTGAACAACCATTACTGAACAACCACTACTGAACAACCACTACTGAACAACCACTGCTGAACAACCACTACTGAACAACCACTACTGAACAACCCCTACTGAACAACCCCTACTGAACAACCATTACTGAACAACCACTACTGAACAACCACTGCTGAACAACCATTACTGAACAACCATTACTGAACAACCACTACTGAACAACCACTGCTGAACAACCACTGCTGAACAACCACTACTGAACAACCACTACTGAACAACCACTACTGAACAACCCCTACTGAACAACCACTGCTGAACCATTACTGAGAACCGACAGTTAATTTTGTGTTACGAGTTTATTAAAAAAAAACTGCTGTCAAGAGTTATGAAGAATGTGACGTTTTGGTCCAAGCGGAGGCGAGACGAGACCACACGAGACCTACGAAACCTTACGAGACACACGAGACCTACGAAACCTTACGAGACACACGAGACCTACGAAACCTTACGAGACACACGAGACCTACGAAACCTTACGAGACACACGAGACCTACGAAACCTTACGAGACACACGAGACCTACGAAACCTTACGAGACACACGAGACCTACGAAACCACACGAGACCTCACGAGACCACATGAGACGAGAGCACTTGAGTCATCTTACTAAACCCGGCAAGCGAAACAACCAAGAAACAACAACAACAAGAACCACTCACACACACACGCACACGCACACATACATACACACACACACACACACATACATACATACACACACACACACACAAATTTCTTCATTTTCCCAAGGGAGTGATAAACACAAACCAAAACAAAGGAATGATTCAGTGGCTCCTGGTCCCCCTCCTAGAAAAGAAAACATTCACCTGTACTGGGACACCAAATCCATACACTGATTACCCACTTTGTTCAGGAGACTCACGTAAATCAATGTGTTTAGAGGACATTCTTTTCAAAGATAGAAACCATGGACACGGGCACGGACGAAAATAAACACGGACAAAGGTACGGACGAAAATAAACACGGACAGATACAGAGATGAATAGAATTTCTAGTTTTTTTTTACATCGCATCGTGACGGAATAAAGGGGGAAAAAAAGAGCAATATAAATGTGGTGTGGTTGGTGTGTATTGTGTGGGAAAGAACAACACGTGGCAGTGTAATATAGATAGATGTCAAGTGTGTAGTATGGGGGGGGTGAGGGGGGAGGGGTGAGGGGTGAGGGGTGAGGGGAGGAAGGGTGGGTGAATAAAACGTGAAGAGGAGGGGTGGATGAGGAAGGGTAAGGGTAGCGGAGGAGGGAATAGTCTGACCTGAGTTTATTTCCGCTTCATGAAACTTATATGGGGGGAGAGAGAGGGGAGGTGGGGGGGGGGGAGGGGAAAACAGACAGGAAGATGAAAAAGAGAGAGAGAGAGAGAGGTGAGAGAAGAGAGAGAAAAACCAGAGAGAGGAAGGAAGCTAGGGGAAATAGTTTGAGTTAATATAAGAGGAAATAAGGGCGATGGAAAGATAAATAGTTGCTTACCTGGATAGACAAATAGATAAGTGGATTGATAGATAGATACAAGGCTTGATAGATAGGGAGGTCACATCAGCAGGTCAGGTCATGCGGATAAGGAGGTCACACCAGTGGGTTAGGTCACACGGATAAGGTCACATCAGCAGGTCGGGTCACACGGATAAGGTCACATCACGGTTCAGGTCACACTGATAAGGAGGTCATATCAGCGGGTTAGGTCACACTGATAAGGAGGTCATATCAGCGGGTTAGGTCACACTGATAAGGAGGTCACATCAGCGGGTCAGGTCACACTGATAAGGAGGTCACATCACGGGTCAGGTCACACTGATAAGGAGGTCATATCAGCGGGTTAGGTCACACTGATAAGGTCACATCACGGGTCAGGTCACACTGATAAGGAGGTCACATCAGCGGGTTATGTCACACTGAAAAGAAGGTCACATCAGCGGGTCAGGTCACAGCAGTAGGTAAGGAGTTGACTTTGTGTTGTCAGGCCAAGGAAAGTGATTGTCAGGAACCCTTACTACCCCAATGCACTAATTGCCAGAATCCTTCAAACTTTGTATCCTAATCACCATGAGCAGTCTGTGTGTGTGTGTGTGGGGGGGGGGGGGAGACATAGGGAGACAGAGAAAGACAATAACAATCCCACAGAGTCGAGACAAACACTCATAGAAGTAAAAAACAACTTAAAAAAAACAAACATAATCTTCTGATGATTTTACGGTCGAGAAAGGAAACGATATCAGATTGAACTGAAGTATTTCCTTTAGCTATGGCTTTCATCATTTGAGTAATGTTGAAGGAATATTTTGTCGCTTTTATTCATGTTAGGAAGAGCTTCGTTAGAGGAAGACATCTAATTACCTGCATCACAGTCATTCTGTCTGTCTGTCTGTCTGTCTAATCGCTGTGATCTGTCCATATATCCATACACCTCCATTCGCAAACACGTATACGCCTTCATTCTGCCAACATTCAAACTTACATTTACTTAATCTACTCAGTCTACATTACATTCAAATATTAATTTTCTCCTACTATACATTCTCCTAAACACATTCACTACCATTTGCAACATTAATCCATCTTACATTCACATTCCTCAATTACTCACTCTGTTCACCTCTCTCTGTGTCGTGTATATCTTACCACCTGTGGCCACCTCTGTGTTGTGTACCCCTGACGTAGACCTGACTCTCACCATGAACCGATCCTCTTGTGCCTGTTACAGTCCATTACATGTTTCACGCACACACACACACGATCTCTCTCACTCTCTCCGATTTCGAGACCAAAGAAAGTGAATGAGAGAGAGAGAGAGAGAGAGAGAGAGAGAGAGAGAGAGAGAGAGAGAGAGAGAGAGAGAGAGAGAGAGAGAGACTAGAAGTGGTGGTGGTGGTGGTTGAAAAAGGTGGCAATGGTGCGTGATATTACAACGGGAAGTTTCGTCTCAGCCCCGGGAGCCAGATTAATACCCCTGCTGTCTACCACCCTCCGTGGCAGACAGCAGGGAGTGAGGCAGACAGGGAGTGAGGCAGACAGAACCTAGCGTGGGAGACAGCAAGGAGTGTAGGAGATAGCAGGGAGTGTGGCAAACAGCAGGAAAGGTGGCAGACAGCAATCACTTTATCGACATCATTTACCAGGGGCTGATGTCTCATGCTGCATCGACGTCCACAACAGGAGGCAGACGTGTGTTCTCTCTCTCTCTCTCTCTCTCTCTCTCTCTCTCTCTCTCTCTGGGTCTTACAAAGTTGTTTTCTCTTCGAGGTTTCTCTGTAAAGTCAGACAGAGGCGTGTGTGTGTGTGTGTGCACTTCTACACTGACAGCAGCCAATATTAGCTGTCATTTCTCACTTCACTACAGTGTTGGCGAGTGTCGTGAATCATGTTTCGGTTCCCCTAGCAAACGATATTCGGATCACCTGAAGATCAAACACCCTAGTTTATTTTACCTGATTATGCACCCTAACCTAACCTGACTTTACGCAAACCTAACCTAACCTAACTCTCCCAAGGTAAGGTGTGACAGACCCCTCCTCCATCACCGACACAGCCCCTCTAAACTCTGCCCCCCCCCCGACCGCCGAGGGCTCCATCTCTGATAGTTTTCCAATAGGCCCTGTTTGCATGTTATTGAAAACGTATTTTATTGAGAACGAAAGAGAGGGAGAGAGGGAAAGGGGGAGAGTTAGTAACAGAGAGAGAGAGAGAGAGAGAGAGAGAGAGAGAGAGAGAGAGAGAGAGAGAGAGAGAGAGAGAGAGAGAGAGAGAGAGAGAGAGAGAGTGTTAGCGAGAAAGAGAAAGGAAGAAATACACTAAAAGAGAGGGTTCGGGAGAGAGTGAGAGAAAGAAAATGAAAGTGAGAGAGAAAGAGAGAGTTAAAAAATGTACAATATATATGTTGCGTTCCGACAGTAAAAGTCACCCCTGTTCCCTCTTACATCTCTTCCCTCATTCCACGTCGCTTCCTCACCATAACATATAAATAACTTCACATCTCAAAATAAAACATCACAGACAGTTTATAACGTTATTACCCAAGTCTAATTAAAAACATCGGCTGAATCAATCATTATATACGAAAGTTAATAAGGATGATGGGTAGCGTCCGAGGCACCTCAAGTCCACCCATCTGTGAAAGGGTACCTGGCTTCACGGTTGGGGATGTAACGGTGCTCGAGTGCAGTTCCGGCCACGTTGTTTCCTTGTGTTTATTAAAGGTTTAGTATATAGAGCGACCTATGTACGCTGTGCCTCATGGCTCGTCAAGGTTAACACACACACACACACACACACACACACACACACACACACACACACGCTACTCGCGCTACTCAAGTCACTAAACCTATTCCACGCGCGGAGCCGTAGACAAGGCCGTCATGCACATAAGCCCATTAGAACCGTAACCTCCACTAGGAAACCGGAGAAACCCACCCCTGACAGACCATACCACCACACTGAAGTTCCACGGATATGGTATGATCTCCCGTCTTTACTGCTATCCAACGTCACTTCCCTAGCTAACAAGTTCGACGAGCTGGCAACTACAGTCAGGTCAACCGCCGCGAGCGTCGTTGCCATATGTGAGGCCTGGCAAATTGTGCCTGAAACGTGTCATATTGAGGGATATCAACTCTTTCATCACCTTCGTTCACAAAGACGCGGAGGGGGCGTTGCCCTCTTCTGTCAAGATGACCTACGCCCGTCACACCTGGATGTTCAAGTCCCAGCAGATGTGGAAGCATTATGGGTACGTGTCGTGCTAAGAGCCCACCCACGCAACACTGCTTCCATTATAATCTGTGTGGCATACCATCCGCCTCGATCACCCACCAGAGACACTCTTATCAATCATCTCATCACCACCTCAGACCACCTCAGAGTTAGGTACCCATGTGCCAAGTTAATATTATGTGGGGATTTAAATGAAATTGACACCACTGATATCCAGGACCAGCTATCACTATCACAAGTTGTGACCTTCCCCACACACGGTCAAAATACCCTGGACCTTATCTTAACTGACTTAGCGGACCAGTACCAACCACCTCAACCAATGCCTCCTATCGGGTGTAGCACACACTTATCAGTGCTCTGGTCCCCAGCTGCCACTCCCACTCAAGTACAGAGACCCTACATCAAGACCTACAGGCCGATTACTGACTCTGCAGTGCGCCTCTTCGGGCAGTGGATAGTTCACCATCCCTGGACTGAAGTACTTAGCGTGGATGACGTGGAAACCAAATGGATAAATTATACCAACACCACCACGCAAGCTCACCACCACTTCTTCCCCGAGAAGTCCGTCAGATCTCACCCAGCTGACTTGCCCTGGATCACACCTCGGATCAAAAGACTTATGCAACAGAGAGACAGAGCCTTTCATCTCAATGACCACATCCGCTACAGGTCCCTTCGCAACCGAGTCATCCGCGAAATACGCACTGCAAAGAAGTCCCACTACCCAACCAAATTACAACACCTGAAACAGACCAACATCAGTCAATGGTATGGTAAGCTTAAAGAACTCTGTGGACTAAACAATAAGACACACCCCCTCCCCTTCCTTAGCCATCTCACTAGTGTTGACGCAGCTGAGCAAACAAATAACCATTTCGCTACTATATGCCAGACGCTCCCACGGCTTGACACAACCACTCTCCCTGCTTACCTACCAGCCTCCCTTCCCACTGACTTAGTAGAAGAATTTGACGTAGCAAAACGCCTGGACAAACTAAAATTAAAACGCTCTACCACCCCCATTGACTTACCAATGAAACTCTTCAAGGAGTTCTCCCCGGAGCTTGCTAAACCCCTCTGCTCCATCATCAATGCTTCTCTCAGTCAAGCCAGATGCCCAGCTGACTGGAAGACCTCTTATGTATCACCAGTGCCCAAGTCAACCAGCCCACAATCCTTAAATCAGCTACGACCTATTGCAATCACCCCAATACCCAGCCTAATCTGTGAAAGTTTTGTGTTCGACTGGGCTTATGCTGATATTGCAGGAGTCGTAGACCCTCAGCAATTTGGCAACATGAAAACTTCCTCCACCACTCACTGTCTTGTCAGCTTTCTCGATTACATATACCGCCATCTCGAGAAACGAAAAACGTCTGTAGCTGTCGCCTTCATTGATTTCACTAAAGCGTTCGACCTAGTCGACCACAATATAATCATCAACAAAGCTATTGACCTCGGGCTTCGAAGAAGCCTCATACCATGGCTTACAGACTTCCTCAGTGACCGACGCCAAGCTGTACGCTTCCGAGGGGCTGTCTCCACCTTTCAGTCACTCACCTGTGGCGTCCCCCAAGGCACCAAGATGGGACCACTCTGCTTCCTTATGCTCATCAATGATGCCCTAAGAGAAACCCCTGCTCGCTGGAAATATGTCGACGACTCCACCATTGGGATCAGCGTCAACAATTCTGCTCCCAACTATACCGCCCTTCAGGATTTATTGAACAGTCTCCAAAACTGGGCTACCAACAACCATGTCACCATCAACCATACCAAGACCATGGTTATGCACATCAACCTCTCCTCCGACATTGTCCCACCTCCTTCCATTACTCTAGGTCCGAACACACTCCAGGTCGTAGATTCCACGAAGCTCCTCGGCGTCACCATAGACAACAAACTAAATTGGAAACCACACGTCAATGAAGTTGTCAAATCCTCCAGTTTCCGTCTCCACCTCCTCCGCCGACTCAAGTCCCTCGGAGTTCCTGCACACGAGCTCCTCAGTGTTTACACAACATTCATACTTCCCAAGCTCACCTATGCCTCCCCCACCTGGTCTTCCTCCCTAAATGCCACACAACGTAAACACCTAGAAAAAGTGCAAAAGAGGGCATGCAAGATTATTCTCTCCTCCTCCTACTCCACATATCAAGAAGCGCTCAACACACTGACCCTTTCGACTCTCACTGACCATCACCACGACCTCATCTGCAAATTTGGTAAGAAGCTTCTACACCATCCCCGACACCGGCTCCTACTACCACCCGAGGTCCCTTGTCCGAGAATTGCTGTTCGACACCACAACCGCATCCAGCCCATACGTGCACGAACTGATCGCTATAAGAACAGCCCAGTCCCAACCATTGTAAAAATTATCAATAACTTGTAATACTGTAACACTGTCACTATGTTGAATTGAACTGTAGTTTGAGCTTTTCCCCATCTAAGTTATTATATGTCTTATTTGTGTCACTTATGTTACTTGTATATTATTTGTAATTCGTAACCCACTCCCCAAATATGTAACTGTATATTTTCAGCCTTCTGGCTGCCAAGCTCTTTCAATAAACCGTTAATTATTATTATTATTATTACACACACAGAACATTACCGTCACTCGGGCCCCAACACATATCTACAGCTCCGACGGTAAAAATGTTCCTATCAGTCTCGCCAGGTGAATGAAACCAATCATAATGGTATCAGTGCCTTACAGGTGTGTGTGTATGTATGTGTGTGTGTGTGTGTGTTTGTGTACAGGTGTGTGTGTGTGTGTGTACAAGTGTGTGTGGCAGAGTTAATGAAGGCTATTGTGACCTCCAGGTGAGAAGATAAGGTAAGGTAGTATCACTGTAACTACGAATAGCAATTTAGTGGGTCCTGTTAGTGCTGGCGTCTTAACTTATTTTAATGTGTGTGTGTGTGTGTGTGTGTGTGTGTGTGTGTGTGTGTGTGTGTCACCGCTAACACTATCACACCACCACACCACTATTACATCATTACCACCACCACCACCACACCGCGATCGGAAACGATAAGAGAAATTTGATTGAAACTTCTTGTGAACTTTTAAAGAGTGACAGATTTGGGAACTTTGGCCATTATGAAAACATTTTAGCCAATGTGTTTTTTTTTCAGCGAGTTTCGGGATTTCCTGAGGTGTCCAGCGACCAGTGGAAGGAAGCTGTTATATGTTACAAGGTTATTACTGATGCTATTATTATTAGTTTTATCCTCAACAGACTAATGACTAAGATAATGATAATAACATAATTATTACATTATCTCTTATTACAAAATCAAAACTGTTATTATTATCACTTCATACTAATTACGATACTAATAACGATAGCGACGATATTCATAATGATAACATCAATATCAACCACGTCGATATAAAATTTAATTTATATCATACGAAGGAATAGATTTTTTCTTCCGGAATCTTGTTATCTTTAACAAAAATATAGCTTTTACAACGAAAATATAAACAATAAATCTCAAATTATATATATATATATATATATATATATATATATATATATATATATATATATATATATATATATATATATATATAAATATATAACCGGTCGGAATTATGGACTTTTAATTTCTGACTTGACTTTGGGTTTATTAATTATTAGATGGTAATGGCAGTGGAAGCGCCCCTTTGAGAAAAATCCCGAACCAGCACAAGAACACTTAAATTTACTAACAAAATGAATTGTCCGTGACCCGTGGAAGGATAGCGTCTGTGACTGGGATGAATGAGACACACTGTAAATTTAGACACTTATATTCCCTCCAACACTACAAACACAATCAAATAATGGTACACCAATATGCGCACCTCTTAACTTGAACTTAAAACACTACTCTGGGGAATAAAAGTTGTACATGATATTGAAATTATTCGAAACTCAGACAATGCCTCATTAGACAACAATAAATTCAAAGTATTAAGAAGTGTTTGTTGCACACATGAAACAGGCCTTAAGGGCTTTCAACAAAATACTATCCATCACTGAGGAAATGGTATAAAAAAATAAGAAATTATTAATTCCACCATGAATAGGCCTAAAGGGCACTCAATAGAATTATGTTACACCAACAGATACAGGCCTTAAGGGTTTTCAACAAAATAATATCACTCACTGATAAAATGGTATTAAAAAAATAAGATATTAATAACTCTACAATGAATAGGCCTTTAGGGCACTCAACAAAATTATATCAAGCACTGAGAAAATGGTATGAAAAAATAAGAACTTATTAACTCCACCCTGAATAGGCCTTCAGGGCACTCAACAAAACCATATTACCCCAACAGATACACACCTCCTAACCTAACTTAAACACTACTCTGGGGAACAAAGGTTATACCTGAGATTGAAATTATAAAAAAATATTAAATGCATTAAAGGAACTAAATCACAGTATCACTTACAACATAAGGGAGAAAACGCATCTGAAAAACAGTTCCCTCATTTTCTGATTTCAATTCGTGACACAAACATTAACACAATACTATCACAATTATTTAAGAAATATTTATTACACACAGCAAGACATTATCAGTAACTGAAAAAATATTATCACTAGATTAAGAAGTTACTTAGTCCACCAATACCCGTAAACACATGCTCCCTAACCTAACACATAGATTCCACCTGCACTCCTTAGTTTTTTAAGGCACAACCAACAGGCACCCGTAGTTTAAGGCCCAAGCCAGCCTTTCTCAACATTGGAAATGTACCTCTAAGTTCCACTGGACTCTTGGTCCCAGTGTGTGACCCTATCACTCAGCTGGCTTCACTTTACCCCCAGTACATCCATGAAACGAAAGGGAGTGAGCCAATCAGACCTTGTACAGTTGAGAGAAGCTTTAGCTTCCCGTTAGCAAAAGATTTTCACTAAGCTGCTAGAAGATATGGGGTATTGTGAGCCGAGGTAGAGGAGAGCTGATGACCCCAAACGATCGTCACGTCGTCAGTTGGGCACCCAGGCGGCTAGGTTCACTAAAACTCTCACCATACTTAACAGGTGGCTCAAACCCAGGTCAGTGGCCGGTCATACAGCTCGCTTCACCACTCGTCTCATACCGCCAGTGGACGTTATCATACCGCAGACGTTTCACACCGCGTGGGCTCTACAGAACCCTGAAAAAACCCGAGCTGTTAGCTATTGTCTCACATCACCGTTTGTTCCTACCGCCCTATCTAGCTTTGTCTGAGATTGAATAAAACTTACTTGTTAATACTGATGTTAAATAAAGGCACCAGTTCACGTGGTCCGTCTCTCCTGGGTACAGAACAGAGATGGTCCTCTGGCGTGACCTCCCTCACAACTCCCCAGCCACGCTTGCTCACTGGTTCACGCTTTTCAGGAGTGACTTATTTACCAGACGATTAACAGCTTAATTAAGACATACGCAACATTTTCAGACTGGGAAACGATCTATGATTACTTTTAATTTAATAACTGATATTTAATTTCATAATTCACCTCCTTATTAATTCGGTAAATCACATTTAATATCGTATAGGCCTAGTTCCACAACCTCTCGCTACGTGCGGGAGCGCGGTCTTCCCTCAAACGACCTTGAACTCAGCATTGCCAATGGCGCGGCGTTTGAAATTACACTGAAATTTCTGAATATTACATACATATATATATATATATATATATATACATATTTCATTAGCCCAATAAACCACGCGGACTTCTACATACAATTAACACCTCAACCTGCCAGGATTCGAACCCATGGCCCACGAGCCCATGACTGTGACCTGGGAACGCTACCTCTGGACCACCAGGATACTAAAAGCAGTCCTAGACCCTGCTATATTTCACACAAAGCCTGTTCAACGAGCTTATGGCGCCGTGATCCTCTAATGGGGACTATCCGTATCACATAGGTGGTCAGAGTAACGTGATATGGGTAGTCCCCATTCGAGGTTCAAGGCGCCATAAGCTCGTTGAACAGGCTATGTGTGAAATATAACAGAGTCTAGGACCGCTTTTAGTATCCTGGTGGTCCAGAGGTAGCGTTCCCTGGTCACAGTCATGGGCTCGTGAGCCACTGGGTTCGAATCCTGGCGGGTTGAGGTGTTGATTGTATGTAGAAGTCCGCGTGCTTTGTTGGGCTAATGAAATATATATGGATCCTCGTGTTTCGAAGCCGGATTTGGTAAAACGTTACTCTGACCACCTACGTGATACGGGTAGTCCCCATTAGAGGTTCATGGCGCCATAAGCTCGTTGAACAGGCTTTGTGTGAAATATAACAGAGTCTAGGACTGCTTTTAGTATCCTGGTGGTCCAGAGGTAGTGTTCCCCGGTCACAGTTGTGGGCCGTGGGTTCGAATCCTGGCGGGTTGAGGCGTTGATTGCATATATATATATATATATATAATATATATATATATATATATATATAGATATATATAAATATATAATTTTCCCTCTTAATTTGGGTAGATCTATTTCTCCAAATATTTTTTCTTGCAAATTCCTTAGTTTATTATTTAATTTATTATTAGTAATAAGTCCGGGATTCCTGAAAAAATTAGGGGAGGTATGTTTAAAAGTCGGGATTTCATTAAAACAACGCTGCTGAGACGGATTCGTATGAAGTCGGATTCCTAGAACAGCCCCTTGTTTACTGTGATGTCCATGGCGAGAGATCAGATTGAGGAAAAAGGAGTGAGAGAAAGAGAGAAGAGGGAACCAGACAGGGTGAGACACAAACAGACAAAAAGATAGACAAACAGAGACAGGCAATCCGAAAAAGACAGACAAGCAGACACACAGACAGAGAGCTAGACGGAAAAACACAGACAAACAGACAGAGACAACAAAACAGAGACAGACAGACAGACAGACAAGAAAAGGAAAGCTCAGAAATGAAGTAAAGTAAAATTATTGAAAATTCACTCAATAAACACACACACACACACACACACACCCACACACACATACACGACATATATACACACACACACACGACATATATATACACACACACACACAATCATACACTCACACACTCCCACACCCTCTCCCACACCCTCCCACACACTCACACCCACTCCCGCACTCTCCCCCACACTCACACACATTACCACACACTCCCCAGATGAATCAGCACCTCTGATAGAACACACTCTCCCAGTTCGTAATAATTATCAAACACTCACTTGCACCAGATAACATCACTAGAGGTCAAAGGTGAAAGACAGCATATATTACTTGGCACTGTATGTTACCTGGCACTGTACGTTATCTGGCACTGTATGTTACCTGGTACTGTATGTTACCTGTCACTGTACGTTACCTGGCACCGTATGTTACTTGGCACTTTGTTACCTGGCACTATGTGTTACCTGGCACTGTATGTTGCCTGGCACTAATATGTT
The DNA here is from genome assembly GCA_958450375.1 of Homarus gammarus. NCBI lineage: Eukaryota > Metazoa > Arthropoda > Malacostraca > Decapoda > Nephropidae > Homarus > Homarus gammarus. Next base: position 1,319,447 of record CAUDMG010003885.1, on the reverse strand, counting down.
ACCTGACAGTGTGTGTTACCTGGCACTGTATGTTACCTGGCACTGTATGTTACCTGGCACTGTGTGTTACTTGGCACCGTATGTTACCTGGCACTCTGTTAAATGGCACTATATGTTACCTGTCCCTGTATGTTACCTGGTATTCTATTACCTGGCACTGTATGTTACTTGGCGCTGTATGTTACCTGGCACTGTATGTTACCTGGCACTGTATGTTACTTGGCACTATGTGTTACCTGGCACTGTATGTTACCTGGCACTGTATGTTACCTGGCACTGTATGTTACCTGGCACTGTATGTTACCTGGCACCGTATGTTACCTGTCCCTGTATGTTACCTGGTATTCTATTACCTTGCACTGTATGTTACTTGGTGCTGTATGTTACCTGGCACTGTATGTTACCTGGCACTGTATGTTACCTGGCACTATGTGTTACCTGACACTGTGTTACCTGGCTGTGTATGTTACCTGGCACTGTATGTTACCTGGCACTGTATGTTACCTGACACTGTGTTACCTGGCTGTGTATGTTACCTGGCACTGTATGTTACCTGGCACTGTATGATACCTGGCACCGTATGTTACTTAGTACTGTGTGTTACCTGACACTGTGCTACCTGGCTCTGTATGTTACCTGGCACCATGTTACCTGGCTCTGTATGTTACCTGGCTCTGTAACTTGGCACTGCATGTTACCTGACACTGTATTACCTGGCACTGTATGTTACCTGGCACTGTGCTACCTGGCACTGTATGTTACCCGGCACTGTATGTTACCTGGCACTGTGCTACCTGGCTCTGCATGTTACCTGGCACAGTATGTTTCCTGGCACTGTATGTTACCTGGCACTGTATGTTACCTGACACTAAATTACCTGGCTGTGTATGTTACCTGGCACTGTATGTTACCTGGCACTGCATGTTACCTGGCACTGTATGTTACCTGGCACTGTATGTTACCTGACACTGTATGTTACCTGACTGTATGTTACCTGGCACTGTATGTTACCTGGCACTGTATGTTACCTGACACTGTATGTTACCTGGCACTGTATGTTACCTGGCACTGTATGGGACAATGAACCATTAACGATTCACTTCACTTGGTAGGTCAACGTTCACACACACACACACACACACACACACACAGCTGTTGGTGACTGGCTCATGGTTTATGGTTCATGGCACAAGGGCACTCCTCCCTCCTTAGTCCTCATGATGACGAAACTTAGGAGTCATTGGAAAGTTAAATGAGGTCTTTAATTATCCAGGTAACAACTGCCATCAATTACTGGGCATTTTGGTTGGGCAAAGTTGAGGAGAATCAGTTACGTGTTAGACGGCAGGTGTCGTGGAGGGAGGGGAGCTGGGTGAGGAACAGGAGACGGGATATAGAGAGGAGAGGAGGAAAGGGGTAAGGGAGAGGAACGGGGCCAAGGGAAGAGGGAGTGTGAAAGAGAAGAGGGAGGGGAAGTAAGGAGGGGAAGAGTGAAAGTGAAAGGAAGACGGGAAGAGAAAAAGGAGAGGCAGAGGGAAAGGATAGCGGAAGAAGTAATAAGGAGGAGAGGGGGAAGGGAAAAAGGGGTAGGTGGATGGCAAGTGGACGCGGAGTTGCCTACATATTATGTTAACTGAATACACCTGTTAAATTGTCTGAGTACACCTGTTGGGCTGTTTGAATACACTTGTCAAGTTGCTTGAGTAAACCTAGTAGTTGAGTACAACTCTTAGGTTATTTGAATACACCTGTTAAGTCGTTTGAATACACTTGCTAAGGTTTTAATTTAAACTGTTAGGATGTTTGAGTACATCTGCTAAATTATTTGACAAACACCTGTTTGAGCTATTTAAATATACCTGTCAAATTGTTTTAGTACTCGTATTTGGTTGTTTACTTACACCTGTTAAACAGTTTGAGTACTCCTGTTAAAATATTTGAATACACCTGTTCAGAGTATGCATGAAGTTATTTGAATACACCTGTTAAATTGTTTCATTACACCTGTTTCAATTTTGAATGAACCTGTTAAAATATTTTAGTACACCTGTTAAATTATTTCACTACACGTTTCACTATTTGAACATAAGGTAATGTTTTTGAGTGCACATTTTCATGGTTGATTATACCAGTTAAGATATTTGTGTATATCTGTTGTTTTTTAACTAAACCTGTTATCACTTTATTAGTTCATCTATTATCTTTTTTAAGTACACCTGTTAAATTTTTTAGTCCACCTGCTATGTTGTTTAAGTACATCTGTTGAGCTTGCTTTGATTGCACATTAATTGCACGTGTTTTATGTTAGCTATACTCGTTCTATTTCCAGTTCAACTTAATGAAGTAACAAACATGGACGCGTTCAAACATTACACACTCTTGATGTGAATGCAACCCAAAAGTTAACGTTATAAATAATTAAATATATTACAATAATCTTCACTCTAAAATTACCTTACTTGACACAATAGCAATTATACCGAGCCTGGGATAAGGGAGAGTGTTAAGGTCAGAGTCATAAACAAGGTCACAATAACACGTCTTTTGTTAACTGTTAACCTCTTCTGGACCGTCAAATTGTACCCGACTTTATTTGGGATAAGTTACTCAACCTAGCCTAACCTAATATAATCTATTCCAACATAACTTAAACTAATCTAACATTATTTAATCTAACTTAAACTAATCTAACCTTACAACTTAACCGAACCTAACAACTTAGCCTAACCTAACAACATAACCGAACCATCTTAACCGAACCTAACAACTTAACCTAACCAAATCTGATATATTATAATCCACCCTAATCTAAACTAATTTAACTTTACTTCATCGAACCTAACCTAACCTAACCTAATCTAACCTAACCTAACATTTAACGCAGAAAGTGGTGCTGGCTGGACGAAGAGATGACGATAGACAATTCAAAACATTAATAGATAAATCCCAGGCATTGACAGAAAGAGTGGTAGTGGCAGAACGAGTGACAATAGAAGTGGCAAAAGAAATGACAAGAACGTCGGAAGGAGTAACAGAAAGAATGACAGTAAGAGTGATAGAACAAGTGACAGTAAGAGTTAGAAAGCAAGTGACAGTAAGAGTGACAGAAGTGATAAGGAAGTGACAAGGAGGTGAGGGGGGACAAAGAGGGGGGAAGGGAGGGTTGGAGGGACGAGGAGGGGGGAGAGGGTCAGGGAGGGAAGGTTGGAGAGACAAGGAGGGGGGGGGGGAGAGGGTCAGGGAGGGAGGGAGGAGTAAGTAGTGAAGGACAGACAGGAAGTGTAGGAAGGAAAGAATGCGACACACACACACACACACACACACACACACACACACACACACACAAACAGATAAATAACAATATTAGACAGAGAGACAGACAGACAAAAGAAAGAGATAAAGGAAGGGACAGGGTAAAATATATTTCTCACTCGGGGCGAAAAACTGAAACATGACAACAATTAAGAGTCGAGGTCTGGCGGGAAGGATGGGCCACAAGCATCTCTCTCCCACTCACACGGAGAGAGAGAGAGAGAGAGAGAGAGAGAGAGAGATCCAGCCTTAATGATGCCAAGGTTTTTCCACTCTCTGACTCACAGGCACTGTGATTTTTGGCAATATGATTCTTAACGAGGCACTATGATTCTTAACATGGCACTATGATTATTAACATGGCACTATTATTCTTAACGTGGCACTATGATTCACCAAGTGACTCTTTAAATTTGTACATTTACCTAAAGTTTAGCATAGAACAATGTAGGTTAGTGTAGGGAAAGTTCAGAACCCTAAATTGCCTTATCTTGACAACCTTAATTTACATAAGTATGACATAACTTTACCTAACTTAACATAGCTTAACCTAACATAAATTAACCTGATTTAAACTGATTTAACTTGACTATGCTAAACAGAACTTATCCAATTTATCTTAACCTTATTTAAATTAACCTAACTTAACCTCGCTTAACTTAACCTACCTCAAGAGTGTGTGGATGCTAGTCACTCAAGTGTATATGTGTGTCGGTCACTCAAAAGTACAGCAGGAGTGGCAGACACCAGCTGAATCGGTAGAAGTTTAGGGGAACTCGCCAGAGGAAAACCTGATTACCTAGATGGTGACCCTCTTAGCCAGCCACCTGAGTGTGTGAGGTTAGGTTAGGTGAGGTGAGGTGGGGAGTTTTCAGGTGATCCCGTAAATTAATGAGATTTACCTGACCTGTACACAAGATTATCAGAATAATGACCATGATGAGCATTTCATTCTATTTCATTATTTTTCGTTTTGTATGGTTCAACTGGTAGTCAGGACAGAACAGTAGCTAGTGGCTGTCATACGTGACCTGACACAGTGACTGACAGCCGCTGCATCAGGAAGGTTGTACCATCTGCCGGGGTTATATTTATCATAATTGATCTCACACGACCTGTCCATTTACGGCCAGGTAAGAAAGGCTGAATAGAACTTTCATTAGCGCCAGGTGACCACCTACAACAAAGAGCACCACCGTGACCCTTGATGAGGGAAGGCTGCGTCTCTACCTGGGGCTCACAGCTTACTGGTGTGGTAAAGTTAGGTTAGGTTAGGTTTGTAGTTGTAGTAATAATAATAGTGAAGACGAAAACATCGCATTAAACAAGATTCGACGGTCCATTACGACAGAACGGAGGCACACCCTAAGTGATAAACTGCAACAACTGATGCAGAAATTGCCAGAGAATTTGAAAAAATTAGCTATAGCGCAGGAGGTGGGCGCCTCGAACTGGCTAACAACGTTACCAATAAGGGCAAAAGGTTTCAGCCTTAACATACAAGAATTTACAGATGCCATTGCCCTAAGGTATGGTTGGCCAGTAGGTTTGCCCTCCCAATGCGTGTGTAGTTCATCCTACGACACTGACCACGCCATGGTGTGCAAGAAAGGGGGCTTCGTATACATGAGGCATGACGAAGTAAGGGATCTCACAGCAAATATACTGAAGGAAATCTGCCACAAAGTCACGGTGGAACAGCCCATCCTTCCATTGGACAGTGAGAATTTATATCACAGATCTCCCAACGCATCCAATGAAGCCCGTGTGGACGTCAGTGCTCGAGGATTCTGGACGCGGGGACAGCGAGCCTTCTTTGACGTCAGGATATTCGACCCCATGGCCGCATGTCACCGTAACCTGTCTCTTGAGGTTGCACACAACAAGAATGAGAACAACAGGAACAAAGTCTAGGCACAGGGAATTCAGAATGTGGTGGGATGGGACCAAGAGCAAGATGCTTCTATGCAAGACCGGCCGAGGTGTTATCTAAGCAGAAGCAGCAGCCCAGAAGTTACGTTACAGCCTGGTTGAGATGTCGACTGTCCTTCTCTCTGCTTACGTCTGCATTGCTCTGCCTCAGGGGAACGAGATCCTCTGTCCGAAAGTAAACAATAGTCGCAGCTATTGACTATGAAGCAACAGTCACTGCATGCCGCATAGATAACACCACCTGTGAGGGAATCACTCCACCACGTGATGCCCCTCATAACACCATCTGTGAGGGAATTACTACGCCATGTGATGCCCCTCATAACACCATCTGTGAGGGAATTATTACACCACATCAGGCCCCTCATACACCATCTGTGAGGGAATTACTACATCATCAGGCCCCTCGTAACACCATCTGTGAGGGAATTACTACACCACGTCAAGCCCCTCATAACACCACCTGTGAGGGAACTACTACTCCACGTGATGCCCCTCATAACGCCATCTGTGAGGGAGTTACTACACTACGTGTCTGCTGTTCAATACCTCAGCTCACATGATCTACGTCACCTCCGCTGTAAACATTAATCTGTATGTTCACTGTTTGTTCCTTCGCCTTTCTCTAATGAAGGCTTTTGTTAAACCACCAATGCATGTAAGAAGTCATTTATGTCCAATGTATATTTTCAGCCTTCGGGCTGCAGAACTTTTTCAATAAACCGTTTATTACTATTATTATTTATTAGATCTGCGGTTCAACTAACTCAGCAGAGCTAGGGTAGCTACTGTACTTATGCATTAGGATATTTAATTTTATGGCAATAAAATGACGGCGAAGGTGTGGCTATTGGGGGAGGCTGGAGGCCATGTTTAAAAAAGTACTAGTATTAGTAGTAAGTATAGTAGTAGCTACAGCAATATAGTAGTAGTAACAGTAATGGTAGTATTAGTAGTAATAGTAATCGGCACGACGGACTCCAAGACCGAGTACGTAATGGGAAAGGTGAATGAGTGGGCTAGGGAAATCCAAGCTCTGTCTGAGATTGCTAACACAGAGTCACATGCAGCTTTTGCAGCATTCACCCATGGAGTCAAGCATCGCTGGAACTACCTGATGCGTACTATCCCTGATATCGGATCCCTCCTCCACCCTCTGGAAGAAGCTATCAGCGTCAATTTCATTTCCAAATTAGTGAAACACCCTCACTTAACCCCAGCAGAAAGATCACTCCTTGCACTACCACCGAGACTGGGAGGAATGGGATTGACCAATCCAGAGGAGATTGCTGCCACCGAACATCAAAACTCAGTAAAGCTCACGGCAGCCCTCACGGACCACATAATAGCTCAGAACGCAACAGGGGAGGTGGATACCAGTGAAGTAAACAAGATTCGTAGGTCCATTATGACAGAACGACAGCACGACCAAAGTAATAAGTTGCAGCAACTGTTGCTGCAGGTACCAGAGAATTTGAAGGAAAAAAGTAGCTATAGCGCAGGAGGTGGGCGCCTCGAACTGGTTAACTACGTTACCGATAAGGGCAAATGGTTTCAGTCTCAATAAACAAGAATTTACAGATGCCAATGCTCTAAGGTACGGTAGGCCAGTAAGAGGTTTGCCCTCCCAATGCGTGTGTGGCTCTTCCTATGACGTCGATCACGCCATGGTGTGCAAGAAAGGGAGCTTCATATGCATGAGGCATGACGAAGTAAGGGATCTCACAGCAAATATGTTGAAGGAAATCTGCCGTGATGTCAGGGTAGAACCGACCCTCCTTCCATTGGACGTGGAGAATTTCCAACATAGAACTTCAAACACGTCCAACGAAACCCGTGTTGACGTCAGTGCTCGAGGATTCTGGACGTGGGGACAGCGAGCCTTCTTCGACATCAGGATTTTTTATCCCTTGGCCGCATGTCAACGTAACTTAGCTCTCGATGCTGCACACAGGAGGAACGAGAACGACAAGAGAAGGGCATACGGGGAGAGAATTCAAAACGTTGATCAAGGCAGCTTCACTCCTCTAGTGTTCACAACCTCTGGTGGGATGAGACCAAGTGCAAGATGCTTCTACGCCAGACTCGAGGAGGTGCTATCCGAACAGAAGCAGCAGCCCAGAAGTTATGTTACAGCCTGGATGAGATGTCGACTGTCCTTCTCTCTCCTTCGGTCGGCTTTGCTCTGCCTCAGGGGAACGAGAGCATCCGCCCCAAAGCCGACAACAGTTGCAGATATTGACTATGAGGCTACAGTCACTGAATGCCGCATAGATCTGCGGCTCAACTAACTCAACACAGCCAGGATAGCTACTTATGTATTAGGATATTCAATTTTAAGGTAATAAAATGGTGGCGAAGGTGTGGCTATAAGGGGAGGTTGGAGACCATTTCTATTTTAGGAAAAAAAATAAATAAAAAGTAGTAATAGTAGTTGTAACCGACAGTTCACTGTGACCTTTACGTGTCTCCAGACTAACTTTAATCTACCGCAGACAATCAGAGGCGACCAACAGGTGTTCTAATTCACTCCGAGATTGGCTTCAGAGAGTCTCTCTCTCTCTTTTCATATGTTTCTCTACTTCCCACTTTATTATTCCTTCTGTCTATTTACTTTCTATCTACCTCTCTATCTCATGTAAAGTTATGTGATTTTATTAAAAAAAAAGTAAGGTTAGGTTAGGTTCCGGGTTCAAATTAGTTTTTTTTTTTTTTTTTTTTTTTTACGGGAATTAGCCCACCCGGGCACAGGTCAAACGACCCACAACGGGGCCTGGGGGGCGAAAAAATACGAACAGAAGGAAATTGAAAATAGAGAAGAAAAAGGTTATACTGTGTTAATCTACACCACGAAGATGCCGGAAAACCAGCTTTTTAAAGTGAGACAGATTGTATAAGTATGGAAACACAGAAGAAGGCAGAGCATTCCACAGTTTGGCTGTGTGAGGAAAGAAGGAGGTACTATAACGGGTTATTCTAGTGTGACCGACATCCACAGAGAAACGGTGGGCACCGCGGGCAAGACGTGTGTTACGAGCCCACGGCCTTGCCGGCGGTACACAGGATGCCAAATCCACCGAACATTGCCCGTTAAAGTACCTGTAAAAGAGAGAGAGAGTGAAGCAACAGTGCGGCGAAGAGAAAGGAAAGAGAGATTGTCAACTAAAGGAGGAGAGTTAATAAGACGAAATGCCTTTGATTCCACCCTATCTAACAGTTGGACAGAAGAAGAGCCACCCCAGATATGAGAGCAGTGCTCAAGTTAGGACGAATGAATCCCTTATATACTTGAAGCAACTGCTCAAGAGTGAAGTAGCTACAGCATCTGTACAGCATTTCCAGCTTTCGGGAGGCAGCTTTAGCTATATTAACGATGTTCATTAATATTCCATCAATCATCTCTCTCTCTCTCTCTCTCTCTCTCTCTCTCTCTCTCTCTCTCTCTCTCTCTCTAGCCATCATTCTACCATTACGTCCATGTTCGTTGTTCTGATAAAATTTCCTGACAGAGACATGAGGACACCTGCCTCGTCTGCCACCCCTAGTTTACACCCCCCCCCCCCCCCCCCCCGTCCGCCTCGTCTGCCTCCCCCTCCGCTTCGCCTGCCACCCCTCCTCCACCTCGTCTGCCAACCCCTCCTCCACCTCGTCTGCCAACCCCTCCGCCTCGTCTACCTCCCCCATCCGCCTCGCTTGCCACCCCTCCTCCACCTCGTCTGCCTCTTCTGCCATTCCCCTCCGCTTCGTCTGCCCGGCTAAGCTGAATGTTGTCGTGCCAGGTAACACCCCTCGTTTTGTCTATGTAGGCCGAGAGGAGACGGATGCATCCAACGCTTCATTGATGGAAAGGTCGGCTCAATACAGCTTATTAAGCGAGATGAACCTGTTAGACCCCAATAAATGAAGGAATACCTTGTCACCCAATTCCCCAAGGGTATTCCCCCCAAGAGAGCTCTGTCACTTCAGGGCGTCCACAGTGCAAGAAGACTTTATAAGGATGGTGCACAACTTAGTAGGATCATCATTGTTTGGAAAAGGAAGGAGCCACCTCCTGAGGAGTACCGCTTCTTTGGCAGCACGTACGGCACCCCTAGTAACATCAGACGGTGGACTCCTCCCCCTGTGGTGTGCTACAACTGCTTCGGGGTTAATCATGTGGCGAAATACTGTCACAAGCCAGCCACCTGCGGCTTCTGCGCAGGAATGCATAGCACAAGCAGCTGCCCCATCAAGGAAGGTGCCTCTCAGGAGGGGAGAGAGCAGGACTCCCCACTTGAGTGGCAGTGTGCCAGATGCAGGAAGAAGGGTGTGACGGCCTGGCATCCAGTTGCCTTGGGAGCCCGCCTCCACCCACAATAGCGGTCACACTCAGTGACGCCAACGCCAACACTACCGGGTCGCCTCCAACGCCTGAAATCAACAGCTACACCTCCCCACCCAGGAGTGTTTCAGGTGCAGGGAGGAGGGTGTGACGGCCTTGCACCCCAGTTGTCCTGGGAGGTCGCCTCCATCCACAATAGCAGTCCCACTCAGTGATGCCAATGCGGCCGGATCGCCTCCACCACCTGAAGTCAACAGGCACAGTGACTCTCCTTCGTTAGCCAATGCAGGTCAGGTAAGTAAGTGTGCCAAGTAAGTGTACCAGTGAACAATGACAGTGATAGTGTTAGTGGAGCTTCTGAAGGAGCTCGTGCCTCCTCTCATAATGATGCCAACTTGAGGGTGAGCAGCCAGAGCGAGACCGATAGTGATGGAAGGATGAATGGGGAGAATGAGCCCCAGACTGCCAGCGTGGTCTCTACAATAGTCCCAGGTCTGCAGACTGTTCATGACCCTGTAAGTTTTCCATTGTTTACGGAGGAGGAACTCGCGGGACTGATGAGGGAACCCGCGTATAGAAATCCTACTGGAATAAGGGCTGTGAAGAACATTATCAGGAAATCCAGAGGTACAGAACTTGGAATGGTCAGCTTATTGGTCAGGTTGATCTATGAAGCCAGCGTGCGACTCTCTACGCTAAATTCAAGGTGGGAAAAGTAACACGAACGCTTAGGTTCATTTCATGGAACATCCGGAGTGTTAATCGCAGAATTAATGACCTACAATGGTTTGTTAAAGTTTTTGACATTGATGTAATTGGTTTACAAGAACCTTACACGTCCAGCACCCAGAAGAAAGTTGCACCCAGGATAGCTGGGTTTACAGCATATAATAGTGGAGCAGGAAGTGGCCTGCTCACATATGTAAAGAATGGTCTGGTCTGTAAATGGATTAAAACTCACAATGATGAAAGTATTCACTATCAACAATTTACAGTAAAGACAGCAAACAGTCAATTTTCGCTGTATAACATCTATGTTCGGTGTAATGAACCGCGAGCGGACGTGTTACCAAAGCCATCAGGTAACAATGCTATGCTGTGTATGGGTGACTTTAACTCTCGTCACACTGTCCTCGGTGATGTCCAGTGTAACTCTAATGGGAGGGTGTTCGTGAATTACATCAATAATCATAATATCACTGTATACGACACAGACAAAGTGACACATCTGATGGGGGGCAGACTTGATTATGTGATTGGGTATAACCTAGTAGACAGTAATGTCAAGGCTAAGGTCATCTCAGACCACCTAGTCAGTGATCATTATGCAATACTTACTGAGTACACTGTTGCTGATGTCAAGTGTGAACCCCATCCTAAGCTCAGAATTAACATCCCAGATAATCTTAAACTGCACTTCAAGGCCTACATCCACAGATGGTATGCTGGATATACACCTGGGTCAGTGGATGAATTTTGCTGTGATCTTGTAAATGTCATTACCACAAATTATACCACCTGGGTTAAGTCAAGAAGGAAGGGGGGCAGTACTAAACCACCTCTGTGGACACATGACCCCATCCTCACCAAAGAAGGAGAGAAGGTAAAACAGCTTGCCAACACTTATAAGCAAAATAAAACTAGTGATAACCTCTTGGCATTCCTCAAAGCTAACAGAGAATTTCGTGAACTCAAAGGTCAGGTGAGAAACACCTATTGGGAACAATTCTTACAGGGGATTAATAGAACAACCACTCTAGCAGAAGTGTGGAACAAAATTAGAGCCATTACCAAGTCACCCACCCCAGTCCAGCTTCATCACAGCCCTGCAGAATATGCTGACATGCTATTAGACCAATGGTCTAGTGTGTCACAAATCACTTCCCTGCCCCCTGACATACAACAATATCTTAACACCACACACATTAATAGGGGTTTCAATATTGAAATAGCCTGTTCCTCACCAGACCTTACCGACCAGTTTCCTATAACGCACCACGAACTAACAACAGCACTAATGAAAGGTGAGTCGTCCTCCCCTGATGAGGATGGCATAACCTATAACACCCTGAGATTGTTGAATGAGATCCCTAACCATCCACTGCTTGACCTGTATCAAATGAGCCTCACACAGGGTATTCTGCCTAAGACATGGACTCATGGAAACATAGTTCCAATCCCTAAAGCTAATTCTCCAAACTTCAGACCAATTTCACTCACATCCTGTATGTGTAAAGTCCTTGAAAGAGTTGTTCTAAACCGTCTCATGTTTCAAGTCAAAGACAAACTCGCCCCTAATCTGTACGGGTTCATGCCCGGGCACAGCACACAGACATGCTTTGCAGAATATCTTGTTCACTCGAAAGATAAGACACAAACAGCCTTCATAGACCTTAAATCAGCCTTTGATGGAGCTAATAGAGACATTATACTTGAGCAACTAGCTAATTTTGGCATCCAAGGTAACCTCCTGACATGGATAAAAGGTTATCTGTCCAACAGGTATGCCAGCGTTCTGTTAAGGGGAGTCAAAAGTACCAGAATGAGAGCATTTGAGCTTGGCACGCCTCAGGGAGGAGTGTTAAGTCCTATGCTCTTTAATATACTGATGCACAAGCTTATTGCTGACATTCCAGTTCAGCCAAACGAAGCCGTAATATGCTATGCTGATGATATCTGCATTATGACACAAACCATACTCAGGCTCCAAGCCTTGCTGGATGTATTTGCTCGGAGAACTGTTGAATGTGGTCTCATAATATCTGTTGACAAGACGAGGGTCCTCAATCCTCGTCCTGCTCACCCTCTGCCTCTTGACTATAACATTAACAGCATGCCCTTGGAACTATGTAGCTCCTATAAATATCTTGGAATTTGTGTGAATGATGCAAACTTTGTCAGCAACCTTCGTGACAAACTAATGCAGCGCATTAAACCCTTCAGAACCCTTGTTGGCAAGGGCTATGGAATTAACATCACCTATGCTCGTACTTTCTATCTTCACTTCATTCGTTCTGTAGTTGACTATCATGCTCTCCATCTAGTGACTATTCCGCCTAAAGAACTCAACAGCCTTGAGGTAGTGCCAAATGAAGCCATGCGCATCATCCTAGGTTGCCCAAAATCAACCAGAATTGTAAACATGAGGAAAGAGCTCGGACTGCCCTCCCTATCTGAGAGGATAGCTCTACTTAATACCATGTTTTGATGTCAAAGTTTTGAAGAACAATGGTTCTAAAACTACAGCTCAAACTGAGTTGATGTTCTATCTAAGTAATCCCGACCATCTCGCCAACTTTCCACAAAAGACGAACCTATTAATGCCATTCCTCCTTGGCTGGACATATCAGTTCCTATTAATTACACTCCTGTTGGTAGTAAGCAAATGTTAAACACCGGTGTGGTGAGATGTGTCACACTAGAAACTATTAACAGACACATAGAGAGTATTAAATCAAGTGAATGTTATGCTTTTACTGATGGTTCTGTGCAGACAAACACAGGTAGAACAGGCTGTGCAATTGTAATATATAAAGAAAAAGAGATGATAGTGTCAAACAAACAAAGGCTGAACAACTGGGCCAGCACAACACAAACTGAACTAACTGGAATCTACTTAGCCACAGACTACCTCAAAGAAAATGGAGGTGGGGTGATATTCTGTGACTCTCAAAGTGCTTTGAAATCAATGAACAGCCCGTCAGGCTCTATGTCTAAAGTTGTATGTGATATTAAAAGGAATGTGATAACTGCCAATGAGAACAACTTTCGTATCGAATTTGTGTGGATTACGTCCCATGTTGGAATCAGGTATCATGACCGTGCTGATAGACTGGCCAATGAGGCATGTAAGAAAGAAAATGTTGACCGTGACCTTGGTCTGTCCAATGCTGTAATTAAAAACATTCAAGTCAGAATCATGAACTCTGATCTAGAAGAAGTGAGAAATGCAGAGAGAGCTGACAGTTGTAGCATTAGTAAATATGACAAATTTTGTGACAAGAGGTACCGGTATGGCCAGCATAAGGACAGAACCAGACAATGTGATGTAGTCGTGGCCAGAATTAGACTAGGATACACACACATCTGGCAAGTTAGTAACGCTGTACCCATACCGGAACACTCAGCAAGTAAACTCTGTGATAAACCTTTAAAGCATTCACTTGAACACTATATTATTGAATGTGACAATGTCAAAGACTTCAGGCCACCTGACTTATTGTATCTTGAACTATGTAATTACTTCATTGAATCAGGTGTGCTTAAGGATATTCTTGCTGTTTATCCCAAATTTGCTAGCCCACACTGATTAGTCTTCAATTAGAATATGACTCCAATGTATGTGATCCACTGACCTATATATACTGCTGGTGAATATGATGTATTTCCTTCTTTGTGTACGAACCTCTGTCCTGCATGGCAGTGAACAGTGGCATTACCCACATGAATCTGACCTATATATAGTGTCAATGAATATGATGCATTCTTTGTGTACGAACCTCTGTCCTGTATGGCAGTGAAGAGTGACATTACCCACATGAATCTGACCGACGTATATGTATGTATGTGTGTATGTGTACGTATGTGTGTATGTGTGCATATGTGTATATATATGTATATGTGTATATATATGTATATGTGTATGTATATGTGTATGTATGTGTGTACATATATGTATATGTACTGTCAATGAATATGATGCATCTCTTTGTGTACGAACCTCTGTCCTGCATGGCAGTGAACAGTGACATTACCCATATGAATCTGACCTCTATACAATTATAGCTGTTAATGAATATGATGAATTTCTTTGTGTATGAACCTCTGTCCTGTGTGGCAGTGAGAAGTGATACCACCCTCAGTGTCAAGACCTGACTGAATTACTCAGAATAGGCAAACTGTACTACAAGCAATGCCAATAAATTTGTTAAACTAAAAACTAAACTCCATGCCCACCACCAACACAGCGAAGACACACACACACACACACACACACAAACACACCTAACCTAAAGTAACCTAACTTGACCACTTAACCTAAACTAACATAACTTAGCCTAACTTAATCAATTCTAATCTGACGTAACCCCTAACCTAACCTAACCTACATGTGTGTCGCCTATGGTGTAAATAAAAGAACAACACAAAATAATAAGACCCATACTGTGTTGTGTCAGCGTGGTTACAATTCTTCTCTGGCAGGCAGTGTGTGTGTGTGTGTGTGTGTGTGTGTGTGTGTGTGTGTGTGTGTGAGTGAGTGATGTATAAAGCTATTGTCACTACGACTGCACGAATATACAGCATCACCACCACCACCATCACCACAACCACCATCACAACCATCACCACCGCATTCACCTCGATCCTATAATTATACTTAATTAAGGTCTCCCTCTTCCCCATCAGCAGTAAGACTCAGGTCCTCAGAGGATCATTAACTTGAATTTTTACTCTTCACTTGACATATATAATCACATTTAATTTCCTAGCGTTAAGCAAACACATAACGCATATCCTAAAATGAAAAATGGCTTCAGAAACACACTGTGAATTCAGGGGAGACGGACGCCATGTTGAGGACCACACACACACAGGACGCCATGTTGAGGACCACACACACACACACACAGGACGCCATGTTGAGGACCACACACACAGGACGCCATGTTGAGGACCACACACACACAGGACGCCATGTTGAGGACCACACACACACACAGGACGCCATGTTGAGGACCACACACACAGGACGCCATGTTGAGGACCACACACACACAGACACAGGACGCCATGTTGAGGACCACACACACAGGACGCCATGTTGAGGACCACACACACACACAGGACGCCATGTTGAGGACCACACACACACAGGACGCCATGTTGAGGACCACACACACAGGACGCCATGTTGAGGACCACACACACACACACACAGGACGCCATGTTGAGGACCACACACACACAGGACGCCATGTTGAGGACCACACACACACACAGGACGCCATGATAAGGACCACACACACAGGACGCCATGTTGAGGACCACACACACACAGGACGCCATGTTGAGGACCACACACACACAGGACGCCATGTTGAGGACCACACACACAGGACGCCATGTTGAGGACCACACACACACAGGACGCCATGTTGAGGACCACACAGAGAGGACGCCATGTTGAGGACCACACACAGAGGACCACACACACAGGACGCCATGTTGAGGACCACACACACACACAGGACGCCATGTTGAGGACCACACACACACAGAGGACGCCATGTTAAGAACCACACACACAGGACGCCATGTTGAGGACCACACACACAGGACGCCATGTTGAGGACCACACACAGAGGACGCCATGTTGAGGACCACACACAGAGGACGCCATGTTGAGGACCACACACAGAGGACGCCATGTTGAGGACCACACACACAGGACGCCATGTTGAGGACCACACACACACACAGGACGCCATGTTGAGAACCACACACACAAGACGCCATGTTGAGAACCACACACACAGGACGCCATGTTGAGGACCACTCACACAGGACGCCATGTTGAGGACCACACACACAGGACGCCATGCTGAGGACCACACACCAGAGAGTACGTCCTCCAGCCTCTGAGTTTATTAAGGATGACGGAAGACGATCCTAACACGGAATTAATGAACCGATCGATGTTTGTAAACACACCGTGACGTCACTGGGAACTAAGGCGGGAAAATTACGGCAGATTATCCTGCCTTGTCCCTCCTCCCCCCTCTCCCCTTCCCCCCTCTCCCCTTCCTCCCTATCCTTTACCGTGCCCTTCCTCCCTACACATCCCTCCCTCCCTCCCTCCCTCCTTCCTCTTGCACCACCCTTTACTCTCCATCACCACCCCTCACCCTCCATCACCACCCCTCACCCTCCACCACCACCCCTCACCCTCCACCACCACCCCTCACCCTCCATCACCACCCCTCACCCTCCACCACCACCCCTCACCCTCCATCACCACCCCTCACCCTCCACCACCACCCCTCACCCTCCAACACCACCCCTCACCCTCCATCTCTAAAGGTCTCACCGAAAAAAATAAAATAAAGGCCAAAAAAAAGGCCAACAGGTATTATGGTGTGGAACCTACTGGACCGTACCGTGGAATCCAGCCAGACACTGTGACCTGTAAAGACCCGACACAGTATTCCATTACCAGCGAGAGTTGCAGAGTTTGAGGCAATAATTGTAAACTATTTTCATTTTACTCCACACTTCCATTCCAAAGACCACCCCCCTGAGCCCCCTCCCCCCCCCCTCCCTTAACACCCCCAATAGTCGTAGTGGGTGACGGACATTTGGTTTGGGCCAGGTAGCTTAGGACCTAACCTAACCAATTATAAACTTACTTGTATTATGATTTTACTCTCCCTCTCTCTCCCCCCTCTCTCTCCATCATCCATCCATCCATCTATCTATGTATTTATTTATCTATCCATCTTTCAGCAGGTGAAGAGCAAGTCACACTGTTTTTGTTTTTTTAGTGGAGTCAGGAAGGAAGCTGTGACGTCATATAACAACACAGCCGGTGGTTAGCGTCACCAACCAATAAGAAAACCTCTACTAACTTGTCCTTTATCAATGGGGAACCTGTAAAAATCCAAATGGTCATATGTGCTGTCTATTGCCAGGGCTGTCTACCTACCTTCCTCCACCTCAGGCGAGCTTTTCATTCCCTTGCTATATTTCCCCCTAACACCTCAGCGTGTATGGAAACCCACTTTTAGCACTCGGGAAAATATAAAACTAACTAACATGATCACAACTATTGGAATATAAATTGAGAATATCACATTATATCATTTAAGAAAAGTAAATAAAGAAACAGACATTTTCCATAATTTTCAGTGGGATGAAGGACCCATCATGGCCGCCACACAGATGCTCTGATGCACTACAAATTCAGTCTTTTGCCTCAAGTGTTAGTGGTGTTAAATTCTTGTATTTCTGTGGGTATGAAGTATTTTGTTTTTTCAGTATATGAGTAGTTAAGTTGATGTTTACAAATCGTCTGTACGTATGTGTCTCTGTGTGTGTGTGTGTGTGGGTACGTGGCGTCTACATACTTGTACGCCTTAAACACGTGTGAGTGAATAAGATTGTGTACACGTGCTGGCAACACCTTTATGGGAGTGAAGGAGGGGGTGGTAGGGGGTTGGTAGTGGTAACAGTGGTGGTATGAGGGTGGTGGTGGTGGTGGTAGTAGTGGGTGGTGGTGGTGGTGGTGGTAGTAGTGGGTGGTGGTGATGGTAGGGATGATATTGGAAAGGGTGCTGGTGGTGGTAGTGGAAGATGGTAGTTGTTGTAGTGGTGATAGTGGTAGAGGTGGTAGTGGTGGTTGAAAGGAAAGATATATATACAAGAGAAGTTCACCGTTTATTCAACACGCTAGAGTGAACCAAATACTGGACCACACGTCACACTCTGGACCACACGTCACACTCATCTCTGGACCACACGCCACACTCTGGACCACACGTCACACTCTGGACCACACGCCACACTCTGGACCACACGCCACACTCTGGACCACACGCCACACTCTGGACCACACGCCACACTCTGGACCACACGCCACACTCTGGACCACACGCCACACTCTGGACCACACGCCACACTCTGGACCACACGTCACACTCTGGACCACACTCTGGACCACACGTCACACTCTGGACCACACGTCACACTCTGGACCACACTTTACTCCCACTGATTTTTTCCCTTCCATCTCGTTTCAGCAATCTTAATTATCATCAATTACCCCAAATTTCAACTCAACTCTGAAATAGGGAAGAAAAAAATTCCCAGTAAAAAATTTCCATTACTAAATTCAGATAAAAAATGTCTGATAAGGGAATTTTTTTAACCAGGACGACGGGGTGGGGAAATTTTACTGGGGAAATGTATGTGTGATATTTCCTGGAAGTGAAGAGATGAGGAGGAAAAAAGTGCTTCAGACAGGTTTGTTTCCGTGCCTTTGGAGGTCAGAAGGTCACTTATTGGTATGGTAAGGTAAGGTAAGGTCAGGTTAGGTTAAAGAGGTCACTGTTATTATTTTCAGACACAAGACCAGTCCCAATAACGGGGTCAGTAGGTCCAAATACCGGGGTCAGAGGTTATTAAACACTCTAATATCCAAGAACTAAATTGATCAAGCACGCAACTACCAACCAGGAGACTGTGTGTCAAAGGTCATTAATAACACACACACACACACACATATATATACACACACACACACACACACACACACACACACACACTACTACTACTACTACGATTTTGCTGTCACTCGGAATCGAGTATGACGATCATCCAGCTAAGATACAATGATACGAGTTATTAAGGATGTCACCTTCATTGGTGAGTTTTGAGGTGACTAAAGAGACCGATACAGGACCGGCAGAATCGTTCACAGATTTTGCACATGTGGAGGGCTACATCAAGTGCGGGAGGGGCGGGGGCAGCGTGTTTCCGGCGTTGGCACTTGTCTGCCTCAGTTTGCAGTCGGGCTAACTCAAAATTATTGACACCTTCTCGTGTGGTGCTCCTCCAAGCGCTACGATGTGGAGTAATCGTCTCCCATGTTGGGGTCGATTTGGCACTTTTTCAGGTTTGTCTTAAGACTATCCTTATACATTTTCAGTTGTCCGCCAGCATTACATTTACTATTCGTTAGGTGACTGCAAAGTAGCTGCTTTGGCAGTCTACTGTCGCCCATGCGGGTAACATGGCCAGACCAGCGTATTGTTTATGGATAATGATAGCCTCGATGCTCCTATAGTTGGTGTCAGCAAGGATGTCGGCATTTGTTCTCTTGTCTTCCCAGCGAACTCAGTGGATGGAACGTAGACTATGTTAGTGAAAGTTTTCAAGTGCCTTGAGGTTCCTCCTGTATGTGACCCATGTCACGCTGCCATATAGTAGGGTGGGGAGGGCCACAGCTCGATATACTGTAACTTTGTAGATAATTTCAGCGCCCTAGAGCTGAAGACACGGTTTCGGAGTCTGCCAAAGGCTTAGGAGGCACATCTGATCCGATGGTGAATCTCTTCATCGATGTTCGCGGTGGTGGACAGGTAGCAAAAGTGGGTAACATTACAGAGGGTAGTACCGTTAAGATGGATGGATGGTGGAGGTGTGTCTGAACCAGGGGCAGGTTGAAAGAGAATCTGAGTCTTACGTGCATTCACCTCAAGGCCCAAGTGTGCATACGCATCTGCGAAGGTGTTCAGGATCTCCTGTAGGTCGCATTCAGTGTGAGCAACAAGGGTGAGGTCGTCTGCATACTGAAGTTCAGTAACGGCAGCTGCTGACACCTTTGTTCTTGCCTGGAGTCGTCTTGTGTTGAAAAGATCCTTCATCCGGTACTTGATGTCCACCCCGCCGGCTAAATTGGCACTGGCACGAGTAAGGAAGGCAGCCAAGAAAATGGAAGAGAGAGTTGGTGCCAGTACACACCTTGTTTAACCCCCGTTTGGATGGAAAAAGAACTCAGACTGGGTGCCATTGTGCAGGACACTGCCGTTCATGCCATCGTGGAGTTGCCTCACATTGGCGATAAATTTATTTTTTTTTTTGGGGGGGGGGGGGGGGGGGGCAGCCAAAACGGCTGAGGGTCCACCAGAGGGCTTCCCTGTTGACAGAGTCGAAGGCCTTGGTTAGGTCACGACGCTGTTCTCTGCACTTTTCCTGTATTTGGCGGGCAGCAAAGATCATGTCAGTGGTGCCACGTGATGGTCTGAAGCCACATTAAGATTCTGGGAGGAAGTTTTCTCGCGCACGCGCGCACACACACACACACACACCACAAGGTCAAAACTACACTCACTCCCTGTCTTAAGGTCATCATTTACCATGTTCACCATCCACTCTAAAAACACCCAGGTCATTAGAGATCACTAATAACCCAAACACCATTAAGGTCATAATCAAATAAAGAAGGTGGGGTTGGTTTTTTCCCTTGAAAACAACACAGAGGTCAGAGGTCACGTCAAGTTACAGAGGCAGGGCTTTTATGTGGACACTGATATGAGTTTACCCGAGTAGGAGTTTGACATTCATGTACAGATAAACACAAGTGAGAGAGAGAGCAAACAGGTGTGTGTGTGTGTGTTGAGAGGAGGGGGAGGATGGTGTTTGTTCTTAGTCATCGAAGTTGGATTTTGTGTTTTTTTAATAGTCGTATTAAAGCAGAGTACGGAATAGTGCAGCACACAACACAACACAACACAACACTGAACAAGAAACAGAACGCAGTAAACAACATTTCGATAAATCACAAGTGGCCTGTACCCGGTCTAAAAATACCCAATCACAAATCACAGTTCCAGACGCGACACTTATGATTGGCCACTGGTAGGTAATGCAGGAAGCGTAGATATTATCGATGAGTAACCAGTTTATCGCTCTTACCTTCACTACTTTAAACTGGACCAATTTAAAAGAAAAATAAAACTACAACAATAATAATAATATGAATAACAATAATAAATAAACAAATTAAAACAAATAGATAAATAACGTAAACAAATCCCTTTTATTAACCTCTAAAAAAAAGATCAACAACAATAACTCTGTAAATAATAAAAGATATAAATTACATAATCCAAGACTCTCAGGTCACCATTCCTCAGCAGGGAGACAGACCAACATGAAACACTTACTGTTCTTCTAATGCATTCTGACCCGACCTTAGTACCCGATCACAGTCTGTCCTCCCGATCACAGTCTGGACTTCCCGATCACAATCTGTCCACCCGATCACAGTCTGGACTTTCCGATCACAGTCTGTCCACCCGATCACAGTCTGGACTTCCCGATCACAGTCTGTCCACCCGATCACAGTCTGTCCTCCCGATCACAGTCTGGCCTCCCGATACCGCCCACCTCCGCCCGGTTATGTATCGGTTTAATTAAAACGGATCACGGTTTATTTGGCCATAATGTGATGCGGATTTATTAAATTTTTTGTTTATCTTTACACAGCGAGATTAACCGTTGTCTGGGCAGCTCTGATAACATGGCCGCTCCTACGGTGGTGGTGTTATTATTATTACACACCAACAACAGTCACCATAAATAAATAAATAAATAATAATAATAATAATAATAATAATAATAATAATATAACCCAGATACGTCACTTTACAACACTTTAATAAACATTCATTATCAGGTAAGTATTATAAGTAACTTTACTGAGGTTGTGATACTTACTGTTACTTTCCACTACTGGCTGAGGCACAGAGTAGCATCAGTGTAGCAGTTACTTGTAGAGCCAGTCAGTCAGTCAGTCAGACCAGAGACACAACTGGTATGGCCAACACGACATGATCTGTGTGTGAAATAATTTAGGTAAGTCTAAACACCAATAAGATTACCTTTAACAAACTACGTATTTATCTAACCAATAAGAACACTTGAAACAAATAATGTAACACTCCCTCCAACCAATAAGAACACTTGAAACAAACCATGTAACACTCCCTCCGACCAATAAGAACACTTGAAACAAACCACTTTTATTTTTATTTATCCCAATGAAATTTAATATTATGACAACGGACACGGACACACACAACGGACACGGACACACACAACGGACACGAGGACACACACAACGGACACGGACACACAACGGACACGAGGACACACACAACGGACACGGACACACAACGGACACGGACACACACAACGGACACGGACACACACAACGGACACGGACACACACAACGGACACGAGGACACGCTAAAAGATTCTCTCTCAAACACTAAACAAACCTTCCTTGCCTTCCTCAAAAACAACGGCCTTATCTCTTTCCTTTATAACTGCTATCTACACTATCTACACTATCTACACTATCTACTCTTATCTACACTATCTACACTATCTACTCTTATCTACTCTTATCTACACTATCTACTCACTATCTACACTATCTACACTTATCTACTCTTATCTACACTATCTACTCTTATCTACACTATCTACACTATCTACACTATCTACTCTTATCTACACTATCTACACTATCTACACTATCTACACTATCTACTCTTATCTACACTATCTACACTATCTACACTATCTACACTATCTACTCTCACTATCTACACTATCTACTCTTATCTACACTATCTACACTATCTACCACACTATCTACTACTTATCTCACTATCTACACTATCTACACTATCACACTATCTACACTATCTACTCTTATCTACACTATCTACACTATCTACTCTTATCTACACTATCTACACTATCTACACTATCTACTCTTATCTACACTATCTACACTATCTACTCTTATCTACACTATCTACACTATCTACACTATCCACACTATCTACACTATCTACACTATCTACTCTTATCTACACTATCTACACTATCCACACTATCTACACTATCCACACTATCTACACTATCTACTCTTATCTACACTATCTACATTATCTACACTATCTACACTATCTACACTATCTACACTTATCTACACTATCTACACTATCTACTCTTATCTACACTATCTACACTATCTACACTTATCTACACTATCTACACTATCTACACTATCTACACTATCTACACTATCCACACTATCTACACTATCTACACTATCTACACTTATCTACACTATCTACTCTTATCTACACTATCTACACTATCTACACTATCTACTCTTATCTACACTATCTACACTATCTACACTTATCTACACTATCTACACTATCTACACTTATCTACACTATCTACACTATCTACACTATCTACTCTTATCTACACTATCTACACTATCTACACTATCTACACTATCTACACTATCTACACTTATCTACACTATCTACACTATCTACACTATCTACACTTATCTACACTATCTACACTATCTACACTATCTACACTATCTACACTATCTACACTATCTACACTATCTACACTTACATTCTGTACACTATAAGACACCTTGAGACAACCTTCTTTTTTCTCATTAAATTCACTAATAAACAGTAAATATGTTCTTCAGGTCAGGGTAACCAACGCCACGTGGAGCCATAGGTCAGGGTAACCAACGCCACGTGGAGCCATAGGTCAGGGTAACCAACGCCACGTGGAGCCATAGGTCAGGGTAACCAACGACACGTGGAGCCATAGGTCAGGGTAACCAACGCCACGTGGAGCCATAGGTCAGGGTAACCAACGCCACGTGGAGCCATAGGTCAGGGTAACCAACGCCACGTGGAGCCATAGGTCAGGGTAACCAACGCCACGTGGAGCCATAGGTCAGGGTAACCAACGACACGTGGAGCCATAGGTCAGGGTAACCAACGCCACGTGGAGCCATAGGTCAGGGTAACCAACGCCACGTGGAGCCATAGGTCAGGGTAACCAACGCCACGTGGAGCCATAGGTCAGGGTAACCAACGCCACGTGGAGCCATAGGTCAGGGTAACCAACGCCACGTGGAGCCATAGGTCAGGGTAACCAACGCCACGTGGAGCCATAGGTCAGGGTAACCAACGCCACGTGGAGCCATAGGTCAGGGTAACCAACGCCACGTGGAGCCATAGGTCAGGGTAACCAACGCCACGTGGAGCCATAGGTCAGGGTAACCAACGCCACGTGGAGCCATAGGTCAGGGTAACCAACGCCACGTGGAGCCATAGGTCAGGGTAACCAACGCCACGTGGAGCCGTTTACTGTACCACGTTTACGTTCATTCATCCAGTTATTTAAAGACGCCATTTAAATTCATCCATGAAACCTTATCATTTTAATTCTAGTATTCCCTTTATATTAATTTATTTTTTTATTTCGTTGATTTCATTATCTTCGTATATTCTCTTTCTTCTAAAAATTTTCATTTAAGTTTCATTTTTTAAGGCGTCTTCACACAAACGCTAATTTTATTCCCCGCTAATTTTTACCCTTTAAAAAATTCTGAGTGAGTAAACGCGAACTTTAAATCTTATTATGTAAACAGTTATCTAACGTAAACATTATGACGTCATCATCCTCAAACTGTGAAATATAGAATTACTTACGTTACCCCTTAACAGGTTTACGCTTTCTATTACTTAAGTACCGTAAGAGAAAACGTAAATAACTACATTAATTTGGGAGACTATTTTATTATGGCTGTTAGTGCTATACAGTAATATTATTCACTTGATAGATAGATAGATAGATAGATATTAATCGAGTTATATCGTCATACAAGTTAACATTGGTTCATAATATAGCCAAGGCAGGTAAGAAAAAGTTAGTTTAAATTGATATATAGATATAGATAGATTTTCAGTCAGTAATATCGTGCTACAGTTTCATTACTCATACAGACACTGCAGGTACACAAGTAATGGTTAACAGGAGATAAGTTAACATTATTATTTTGGGCTTTGGGTTCACGTCGACAGTATCAGTAATTTGTTGTTATTGTAAATTACGTTTGTTTATTCCCTGTGCAATCTGGGTGACGTCAGAGTGAGGTTCCGCTTTTCTGATCTCCGGAACTGGAACCTACCCTAACCTAACCTAACCTAACTTAATCTACCCTAACCTAAACTAATCTACCCTAACCTAACCGAACCTACCCTAACCTAATCTGCCCTAACCTAACCTAACTTAATCTACCCTAACCTAAACTAATCTACCCTAACCTAACCGAACCTACCCTAACTTAACCTAACCTAACCTACCCTAACTTAATCTACCATAACCTAACCTAATCTACCCTAACTTAATCTACCATAACCTAACCTACCCTAACCAAATCTAATCTAACCTAACCTAACCTAAGCTAACCTACCCTAACCAAATCAAACCTAACCTAACCTAAGCTAACCTACCCTAACCAAATCTACCCTAACCTAACCTACCCTAACCTAATCTACCCTAACCTAATCTACCCTAACCTAACCTAACCTAACCTAATCTACCCTAACCTAACCTACCCTACCTACCCTACCCTACCTTAAAGATCAAATGAGCATTACATATCAACTACCAATCAGAACAGAGTCAAATTACATACAAATTATTTTTCTTCATATTTTCACAATTTAACATAGAAAGAAGTAAGAATCCCCAGGAGCCATTATAAAGTATTAACTGTCATCAACTGAATACGTAAGAAAATAATACTGGCATCAACTGAAGAATCTCCACCCAGCTTATTTCACCCTAACACTATTTAGGATTTTAGGAGAGGTTATGTTAGGTTAGGTTGGAGGTTAGGTAGGTAGGTTAGGAGAGGTTAGGATAGGTAAAGAAACTTAACTTGCATTCCCTAGAAAGACGAAGAGTGCGGGGAGATATGATAGAAGTATTTAAGTGGGTGAAAGGAATCAATAAAGGGGATATAGATAAAGTTCTTATAATATCCGAGCAGGATAGGACTCGGAGCAACGGATTCAAGTTGGATAAGTTTAGGTTTAGGAGGAAGATAGGAAGGAACTGGTTCACAAATAGGGTGGTGGACGAGTGGAACAAGCTTACCAACTTTGTAGTAAGTGCTGGAACTCTGGAAAGTTTCAAAAGGAGGCTAGATAGATTCATGGATGATAGAGAGTGGTAGTAACTCTCGACAGGAGCTGCCATGCACAGGCCAACCGGTCTATTGCAGACTCCTTATTTTCTTATGTTCTTATGTTAATGTTAGGGTGATTAATCTTTAGGTGAAATAATCTGGGTGGAGATTCTTCAGATGATCCTAAAAATCTTATTCAGCTGGAAAAAAATAAACGTACAACCTAAAATATTTTACAATTACATTTTATTTTTAATTATTTATTATCATCATCATCATCATCATCATCATCATCCTCCTCCTCATCATCATCCCCATCATCATCATCATCATCATATCATCATCATCGTCGTCAGATTAAAAAAAAGACAAAACTGAATCAAATTTATGATATATGAATAAAATCCTTCTTTGAAAATTTATGAAATACTAAATCTTTATGTAACTTTACGACACCAGCCCAGATAGGATTACGTCATGTCAGGTCAGATCAGGTCAGGTCAGAATAAGTAAGATAACCTAAGCTTTATGTCACCTGCAAGCAAGTAAAGGTTAAGTAATTTAAGTAAGTGTGGCTCCAGAAGGTGACATATATAAGTGTATGCAAGTAAATCACTGTAGGTGCGCGTGATCTAGGTATATGCTGATAACCACCAGGAAAGAAGAAAACACGAAGTTCCCAAGCGCTTTCGTGTAATTCACATCTTCAGGGGTGAGTACAGACTAGAGAGAGTAATGCAAAACAAGGTGAATATATACAGAGGAGGGTGAGACCAGGTCCACAATGGTCAGGTAATGACCCTACTAATCTTTAAATGGCACACAACGGTTGGTGGTTGTGTGCCATTTAAAGATTAGTAGGGTCATTACCTAATTACCTGACCATTGTGGACCTGGTCTCACCCTCCTCTGTATATATTCACCTTGTTTTGCATTACTCTCTCTAGTCTGTACTCACCCCTGAAGATGTGAATTACACGAAAGCGCTTGGGAACTTCGTGTTTTCTTCTTTCCTGGTGGTTATCAGCATATAAGTGTATAATGATCTTGTTATTTATATTTTATTTCTTTGTCATACCACTTATCTGTAAACATTGTTATATGTTAACAAAGGCGAGGGTGAAGGTATAGTTCAGGTGTGGACAGAAACAATGGCGCCAGGTATTTCTTGTTATGTTGAAAACCTCCCACGTGTGTTCACGCCTCCCTGCCTGATGCTCTTTGTCTCAGCGTGCCTCCTGCTGTCCCCCTCCGTCCCTCCGTCCCTCCCTCCCTCTCCTTCTATACATCACCTTTTCCCCTAATTCATCTCTTTCCCTCACTCCCCCCCCCCCCCCTCATTTCTTTCTCTCCTTTCCTCCCTACTACTTTCCCCCATCACTTCCCTCTTCGTCACAACTTAATGTACTGCCCAGGACATACGCAGGTAGTCTTGTCTGGCAACACCGTCACGAGGGAACAAAGTGAATCTCGTGTGCTCGTTCACTTACCTTTTATTATCTATGACCACAACACCATAACAAACCTAACCTAACCAAACCATGACCACAACACCATAACACCAAACCATGACCACAACACCATAACAAAATATTCCCTGGCACCTGACGCGAAGGTCTGTGGTTGAGCGCCGCGGACAAGGTAAGGCTGTGACCTATCATGTACCCGACACAGCTCCTGCACACTCCAGCCCTCCTCCCGTAGCACCGCCAGGTACGGAGGTCGAGCCAGTCTCCTGTCTCCTGCAGTATATAGACCCCCAGACAAATCAGGCCTGGCAGAGTCCTCCTCCTTACCAGCTGAGTTAAGGTCTTCCTCCTCCTGAGCCCAGCTAGCCTACGTACACTTCCTCTTCATCATGTTGGTCTTGGCAGCTGTGGTAAGATTTACAAGCGTCTCTTGGGAGTAAATATAATAGTCTAGCTGCTACGTTACATTTCCCCCTCAGCAAAATGTGAAAACAATAGCAATTCCTTTCCTTTAAAAGTGTAAACAACAGCAACTAACATTATTTTCATCTCTTGGTTAACTTGAAAATTCGTGAAATATAAACACAGATGAATGTAAGTTAGACAATTGTGGTATATCCGTGTAAACATTATCACGGGTATAAAGAGTACAGTCCCCCCTCCCTCAGGTGTGTTTGGTGCTGGGAGTGGCGGCGGTTCCTCAGCAGGGGAGCGGCGGAGGACTGACTCAGGCCCCCCAAGCTCCCTTCGCACCCGGCTATACCCAGGAGGTGAGTGGTGGTGATGATGGTGGTGATGATGGGGGTGGTGGTGATGGGGGTGGTGATGATGGTGGTGGTGGTGGTGATGGAGGTGGTGGTGGTGGTGGTGGTGGTGGTGATGGTGGTGGTGATGGTGGTGGTGGTGGTGGTGATGATGGTGGTGGTGATGATGGTGGTGGTGATGGTGGTGGTGGTGGCAATGATGGTGGTGGTGGTCGTTAGGCAACACAAAAGTGACAGAGTGTGGTGACGTTTGGCAGGGTGTGTGGGAGTGTCAAGGTGTGTGGGAGTGTCAAGGTGTGGGGGAGTATCAAGGTGTGGGAGAGTGTCAAGGTGTGTGGGAGTGTCAAGGTGTGGGGGAGTGTCAAGGTGTGTGGGAGTGTCAAGGTGTGGGGGAGTGTCAAGGTGTGGGGGAGTGTCAAGGTGTGTGGGAGTGTCAAGGTATGGGGGAGTGTCAAGGTGTGGGGGAGTGTCAAGGTGTGTGGGAGTGTCAAGGTGTGTGGGAGTGTCAAGGTGCGGGTGAGTGTGGAGGAGTGACCTAGACACACTCCCTGAGGTTGAGGAATAAGGGGTACAGTGTGTGACCTTTAAGATGTGTTAGATAATGACTCGAGACACGCAGTAACCCAGACGAGGTCATGACCTTTATGGTGAGATGACAGAGAGAAGGAAAGATGTTATCAGACAGTTATGTGTGTGTGTATCCAACGAGTAGTAACATGTGTCTGTCTGTCTGTCAGGTGCTGCAGGCGAGGAACAACTTCCAGCAGGCCTACAACTATCTGGCCGAATTGGCCCACCTGGCCCCTGACGACCCAACGACCGTCTCACCCACGGCCCAGCTCACCCAACAACCCACCCAAGCAGCCCACTCCGCTCCCGGGACCACCCTGGCTACCACCCCTGTGCCCTTCCCTCCGGGCTATCAGTTCGGAGGCCTCACCCCCGAGGTGGCCCGCGCCACTATGGACTTCTTCAGGCAGTACGTTGCCACCGCTAACAGGGCAGCCCCCAGCCCCAACCAAATCGCTTAATGGCGCCTCAACCGACCAACCCAACCACATCATGTAATGGCTCCACCATCAGACACCTTAACGACGTATAGAGTAGTTTACTTCTCTGTTATAGTCACCTCAGCACCTCCGCCTTCCTCTTCCAGTAAATTGACCATAGTTTTTAGTCACCTTAGTGTCCAGGTGTGTGTGTTGTGAGGTGCTTCAGGCGAGTCTCGTCCAACACTCTGCTCTGTACTGGAGAGAAGCAACTTAAGGTAGAATTGTGTGTAATAATAATAATAATAATAATTAACGGTTTATTGAAAGAGCTTGGCAGCCAGAAGGCTGAAAATATACAGTTACATATTTGTATGTTAGTGTTATTAGAATACATTATTTACCCAAGCCTGTTTGTTTTCTTAAACATGATGAGATATTGTGGAAAGCTTTGTATGGTTCTGTGAATATGGATAAGTGCGTGACCCAGAGTGCCTCTACATCACTGTCACAACACTTAACCACTAGTCATCTTGGTGCTCACATCTCCCCGAGTCACTCATATACGTGATGACTCTGTGGTTAAAACATTTGATAAAATTTTAAGTTAATGAAAACATATCCTGCGATGGCCGGGAATCGAACCCGGGTCAACTGCTTGGAAGGCAGCTATGCTCACCACTATACCACCATCGCTTGCTGTTACAGTATGCCGTATTTTACAAAGTGCTGAAAACTTTCTCTGCCGTCACTACAGCACACATCCAGACACTTACTTGATCCCTCTTACGACACAACTAACTCTAGTACTAAGAATATAAGACACATTTTCCTTACTTACAATCACCTGTACACAACTTACTGACCATCAGACACACGTAATAATAATAAGATCAAGACATATGACAGAGAGGTGGTGGTAAAGTGGTATGTTATGCTTGCCACTCACTACAGAC
Source organism: Homarus gammarus (assembly GCA_958450375.1). Taxonomy (NCBI): domain Eukaryota; kingdom Metazoa; phylum Arthropoda; class Malacostraca; order Decapoda; family Nephropidae; genus Homarus; species Homarus gammarus. The sequence goes on along the minus strand of CAUDMG010003885.1, from coordinate 1,289,109 downwards.
ATCTGGGTTCGATTCCTCTTTACACAGGATGCGAGTAAGGTGTGACCCTCCCACGGCTGGTTTTCTCGGGGTCTTCCTGTATCCAACTGTACTAACACTGTATTATCCTAACCTGTTAATTAGTCGTCAGGTGGTAAAGAGGATTAATTATATTCCTGTACCAGAGTAAACAAGAGGTTGTGGGGTTTGAGATTGTTTGGTTCACACTCAGGGTGGAATGGAGAAAGGAAACTCACAATGTGCTCTCTATATACATGTTGTATTGAATGTACAATGCAGCTTGGTGCTGGGAAGGCAGCGTGGTTACAAGCGTGATGTAGAGAGAGCTGGTTGGTGAGGACGCTCAGAGACGGACTGCTTGTGGGTCGCCATGCTCGCCAGCGGGAGAGAGGACCACCAGGCAGGCGGAGGAGCGAGGCCCGCCGGGCAGCGGCAGAGGAGGTGGTGTTGCTGGCTGTGGCTGTATGTCGAGAGTGAGCGAGAGAGCGAGAGGCAGATCACCGCGAGGTCAGGTCTTAAATAGCGGGGGTAGGCGTGGCTTAGTAGTTGACCCCCGCTCCGTGGTGTATGGCGGCGCTGGTTGACCTAGGTCACGAGGCATACACTGGGGAATAGGTGGGGTCGGCTAGGCAGCGACAAACAGCGTTCTCACTTTCCGCCGAAGTTATAAATAGAAGCTTTGACCATGATCACTGATCTCGACTTAACCTAACCTAATTCAACCTAACTTAGCTTCACCTAACCTAACCTAATTTAACCTAACTTAGATTAACCTAACCAAACCCAATCTACTATAACCTAACCTAATCAATTAAAATTTAAATTAACCTAACCAAAGTAAACCTGACCCAATTTAAACTAATACAACGTAACCTAACCTACCTCTAACATATACTGTTGAACAAAATTTAACTTAATCTACCTACAAGCAAATTAAAACCTAACCTAACAAAATCCCAACCCACTTCTATAATCCACAACCTAACCTACCCACAACACGACCCAAGTTGACCCCCACCAAGCCCCGACCATACAACAAGACCACTCAAACTAGTAAACTATTATAACGTGTTCTGACCTCACTAGGGGAAAGGTCACGGCAGGGTTAGCTCCGGAGGGATAATTATCAGATATGGCCAGAGCAAGGTGCGGTCTTGGGTATGAGAGTTTGGTGACCAAACTGGAGTGGTCCACTGAAGAATTGGCGAAGGTCAAGTTGGAGAACTTGAAATTAAGGGAAGAGCTGGCGATGTTAAAAGGAGAGGCTGGACGAGTAAAGCCAGTGGCTGACGAAAAATCAAGCGAGTGGAAAATTGTGAGTAGTGGGAAGACAAAGCTTTTGGTGAAGAAGCACACCAAGGATACGACAACAACGACAACAACAGCTAAGTGTACCAACCCGTTCAGTCCCTTGATAGACGAATTGGACGTTAGTACAGTCAGGGACAGGGATGACAAGGAAGGTATAAAAACTTTAATTGTTGGTGACTCACAGGTAAGGTACATGGACAGGGCCTTTTGTGGTAAAAACAAAAATAGGATGAGGGTGTGTTTGCCAGGAGCTGGGGTGGGGGATATAATTGACAGGATGGACAATATCTTGTCTGGTAATGGGAACAAACCCATTATCTGCCTCAGTGCAGGAGGCAATGATATTGGCCGGTGTAGGAGCGAGGAACTTCTTGATAAGTTCAAGGCAGCCATAGATCGTATTAGGACTAAGGGAGGGATCCCTATCATATGCGGTGTCCTGCCTAGAAGGAGAGTTGGCAGTGAATGGTTGTCAAGGGCAGTTGGTGTTAACGACCGTCTTGACAGATATTGCAAGTCAATATCAGTCCCATTCATTGACAACTGGGACAACTTCTATGGCAGAAGGGACCTTTATGCTAGGGATGGGGTGCACCTGTCTAGGGATGGAGTAGCAACCCTGGCTGGGGCTCTAGAGGGGGCAGTTCAAAAGATATCGAAGTCTTTAAACTGCTAAGAGAACATAGGGGCACGGGGGTGGAGGAGACTGCAGTGGGAGCGGGTAAACAAGGCGAAAGATTACAGGGAAATAGTGTTAGGAATGATGACATAACTAAATTAGACAGGGAGTTTAAAACTAAACGCGGTAAGGGAAGGACTCAGAACACGACTAACTTAAATGTATATTACGCGAACAGTAGAAGTATGAGAAACAAAATGGATGATATTAGGGCCTTGGTATGTACAGAAGAAATCGATATAATTGCATTCACTGAAACATGGATCAACCTAGACACACGTGAATTACCAGTCGAATACCAAATTGCGGGTTACAAACTGTTCCATACCGATAGGCAGACCAGGAAAGGAGGCGGAGTAGCAATCTATGTTAGGGATAATCTGAAGTGTGAAATAAATAAGGAAATAAAAACTGAGAGGAATACAGAAACAATTTGGATAGAATTAAGCGACGGTCGGGAAAAATTAATCACAGGAGTAATATATAGACCCCCCAATCTTGACAGAGTCAATGAGCGACTTATCTGGGATGAAATGCGCAGGGCTTCCATACACAACAAAGTCTGTATAGTAGGCGACTTTAACCTTGGCCAAATAGATTGGACCGACCTTACGGGAAACTCAGAATCAGAGGATTTTCTCGAGACGATCCAGGACTGTTTCCTAAGTCAACATATAACCGAACCCACACGGGGTAATAATATATTGGATTTAGTTTTGTCAAACAGAGAAAACCTCATTAGCAATGTCGAGGTAGGGAACGAACTTGCAAACAGCGATCACAAAGAAATTCGATTCCAGTTAGATTTTCAGGGCAGACGTAAGGAAAATTCCACTAAAGTACCAGATTTCAGAAGGGCAAACTTTGACAGTTTAAAGAGGCAGCTAAGAGAGGGGGTGTCTCGCTTGGCCGTGAACCTGACAGATGACACCGACCTGATAACGAGATCTGAGATTGCCGAGTTCCACGACAATTTAAATAGTGAGTTACTTAATGCACAAAGGCAGAACATACCATACAAAAAACTCAGATCAAACAACAATGACCCTAAATGGATAAATAATTATTTAAAGAACATCATTGGCCAAAGGAAGGCTATAGGTAGAAGGATAAATCGTGGCGAAATTCACCTCCGGGACTATTATAGGGTATTGGCGAGTAGGGTTAAAACCGAGATAAGGAAAGCAAAGAGGAATAATGAGGTAAGGATAGCAAGGGAGGCAAAGACAAACCCCAAAGGATTCTACCAAATGTACCAAACTAAAACACGAGAAAAGATTGGACCATTACGGTCAGACTCCGGCGAGCTCACTGATAACGACGGAGAAATGAGCAATAATTTGAATAAATATTTTTCAACAGTTTTCACCAGCGAAAATTTAAACATGATACCCGAGGCACCGACTCTATTCAGAGATAGTGAAGAAAACAAATTAAGTGAGATAGTAGTGACTAGTAACGATGTTAGTAAGCAAGTAGACAAACTAAAGCCTAATAAGTCACCTGGTCCCGATGAGATATTTGCCAGAGTATTAAAGGAATGTAAGGAAGAGCTTAGTATGCCCTTAGCAAAGTTGTTTAACATGTCCTTAAAAACAGGTGTAGTACCAGAATCCTGGAGGATAGCGAATGTAATACCGATCTTCAAGAAGGGGGATAGATCACTATCCTCTAACTACCGCCCAATCAGTCTAACATCAATAGTAGGCAAATTACTGGAAGCAACCATTTCAAACTCTATTCGAAATCACCTGGAGAAGCACAGATTGATCAATGATTCCCAGCATGGCTTCACAAGCGGACGTTCTTGCCTAACTAATCTATTAACATTCTTTTCATCAGTTTTCGAATCAGTGGACGAGGGGCACAATTATGATGTGGTATATCTCGACTTTAGCAAAGCCTTCGACAGAGTACCCCACGAAAGACTAATTAGAAAGGTAGAAGCTCATGGCATCAAAGGTGACATCCTTAAATGGATTAGGGCGTGGTTACAGGACAGGAAACAGCGAGTTAGCATTAACGGCACTAAGTCCCATTGGAGCAACGTCACAAGTGGAGTTCCCCAAGGCTCAGTACTTGGACCATTATTGTTTATTATATACATAAACGACATAGATATCGGCATAGACAGCAACATAAGTAAATTTGCTGATGATACTAAAATAGGACGTGTTATCAAATCTGACGAGGACTCGGCAAAACTACAGGAGGATCTAAACAAATTTTTCGAATGGTCTGAAAAATGGCAGATGAAATTCAACATTGACAAATGTAAAGTACTCAGTATAGGGAATGTAAACAGGGAAACCAGATACCAGATGAACAACGATGCCATAGAGAAATCCGACTGCGAGAGAGATTTAGGAGTAATGATAAGTAGGAACCTTAAGCCAAGTAAACAATGTGTTTTTGCTCGTAACAAGGCTAATAAAGTACTTGGGTTCATACAAAGGAGTGTTAGTTACAAGACTAGCGAGGTCATCCTAAAACTGTATCTTGCTCTTGTGAGACCACACCTGGATTACGCAGTCCAGTTCTGGTCACCGTATTACAGAATGGATATAGAATCCTTGGAAAGAATCCAGAGGAGAATGACAAGACTAATCCCGGGTATCAGGAACCTTGAGTATAGAGACAGGTTAAAGCATCTTAATTTGCACTCCCTTGAGAGACGTAGAGCGAGGGGCGACCTGATAGAGGTGTATAAATGGAAGGCAGGGCTAAACAAAGGGGACATTACAAAGGTACTCAAATTATCCAACCAGGAGCGAACTCGTAACAATGGTTTTAAATTGGACAAATTTAGATTTAGGCGTGAAATAGGTAAACACTGGTTTGGAAACAGAGTAGTGGATGAATGGAACAAGTTACCAAATATCATCATTAACTCGAATACGCTGAATTGCTTCAAACATAGGTTGGATGCTCATATGAGCAATAGGGGTTGGGTGTAAACGGGACTGCCCAGTATGGGCCAATAGGCCCGCTGCAGTTTCCTCCATTCTTATGTTCTTATGTTCTTATGTAAGAGGTGACCCATTACTCCTGCCCTCAGAACAATAACACTGATGCTATACACTTTGTTCTGCCTTACCGTCCGAGTGAGTCTCTCTCTATTAAAGGAGATTTAGGTGTTAGGTCACAAGACATACCACCAAAAACTGCATTAGTAGTACCACCCCCCACCTTCCGCCCCCCCCCTACCCCCACTCCTTCAGGTGTTGGCCGGGGTGAAAGGGTTCAGATTCTATTAACTGAGGTTCGGCTAAAAAAAAACCTCAAGTTTGCGATGGCCGGGAATCGAACCCGGGTCAACTGCTTGGAAGGCAGCTATGCTCACCACTATACCACCATCGCATATTTAGTTGATATAACGTTTATTGTAAAGTCATGGAAACTTTCTCTCCAGCTCCACCGTCAAGGGGATCCACCGGGCAGGCAGTGAGTCGGAAGCTACGTCCTGTATTCAACAATTATCTTAACACAGTACAGGTCAGATAGAGACTTCAGATCAGATCAAGATATAATGATTAAAAGTTTTTATGAAACCAATAGTAATGTCTGTGTGCCTCCGTCAGTGTAATGCTGTGCCATAAAGATAATAAATTTGGCTTAAGATAATGGGTACTCTCTATTTCTTACAATTTACCTACATTTTCTTGTCCATCCGAGTGATGCAACAGGTTCACACCGACAACAGTGAATAACTTACTGACTCTCATAAAAGATTCTCATTCTTCCTCTTCACCATCTCACTGCCGACAACACTATCTTGCCAGGTACATTAGTATCATAAATACATGATTTAATATAGCATCGGTGGTTCAGTGGTAGAATTCTCGCCTGCCACGCGGGAGGCCCGGGTTCGATTCCCGGCCGATGCATCCTTTAACCACCTGCGCACTGTTAATATGAACCACACGAGACAATTCAACGCCTACTAAGTAAATATTTTAACTATACCTAGATAAGGTTAACGTTAAGTGAATTTACTCATCATCACGGTGAACTGAGTTGCTACGTAGCGGCTCTGTATGTCTAGGGTACCTCACTAACTGTGTAGCCACCGTGTGCAGGTGGTTAAAGGATGCATCGGCCGGGAATCGAACCCGGGCCTCCCGCGTGGCAGGCGAGAATTCTACCACTGAACCACCGATGCTGTTATCTATTCTCGTGTTTATGATGATAAAGTTACCAGCAAGATACGGTTCTGTTATCAGTCAGGTGCCTAGTCTTCAAGTGATCTCTAAAATCTTTCCTGGAATAAAACCTCCCAGGTGGCCGTGAAGCCTGTGTACTGACAGGTCTTTAAATATAAGAACATACAAACAACTGGCGGCTGTGTCGGTCGTCCACCTCGTGAGTCTGGCCTCGGCCACATCCCAGCTCCTGTGGCCGCCAGCTTGTCACCCCACACTCGGCGTCTCTCAGGGGACTGTGTTGTCACCGCTGCTGATCTTAACATTAATTACTCATACTCAATTATTTATAAACCATCTAAATAATATTATGTCTAAAATTTTCTTATTAAAGAAGGTTAAAGTTTTTTCTGGACTATAAATAAAAACGAGACACTATTGTGTTACCTTCTCTTGTCCTGGGTGTTGGTGACCCTCACTCAAGGCCAAACTTGTGACGTCAGGAGGAGGTTCACAGGAAGGTGAACAATATTTCTTGACACAGGACGACTGTGTCTCCCCTAGACCAGTGAGGGGCGGTGTGGATACAGCTCACTGCAGACTAAACCTTTTTTCGGTATACAAGACGACAGAGCGCCTGGCCGACACTACGCCTTCATTTCTCCGACTGTAACGTTAGGTATTCATCTCAGCTGAGTGAACCAACGACCCTTAGGACAGGAGACGAGTGCTGTATACTCTTGGCCTCCGACTCTTAACTTTCCTCTACTAAACATTCTCCCACACACACACAAGATGCGAAAGTGCTTTTATTAATTGTAATTATATAACATTATTTTACCATAACTACAAGTGTTAAGATAATTGTTAATATGAATATAGTTAAAGGTTAGGAAAATATTTATTTTGTTCGATGTAAAGAACTTCTAATAAGATGGACCACATCACTGCCTGGAACTGTGTGAGCGCTCGAGTGAACAGCGAAATTTCCATGACTTGTGTAAAATACTCCTCCATAATACAGGCAGCGATGGTGGTATAGTGGTGAGCATAGCTGCCTTCCAAGCAGTTGACCCGGGTTCGATTCCCGGCCATCGCAATAAACATTTAACTCAAAACTACAAGAAATGTTTCCTCAAGGTATGAATAAAGTTGTCGATGTTTGGGGAACTTTTGATGAGGAGCTCGACAACGGAAGCACGTGTTACATTATTCAGTGTAATAATTCCCTTAAATATAATATCTCATTTGTATAAAATAAAATCCCCTAAATATTAGAACTCCCTTAAATGTAATAAATCCCATAATTGCAAGTCGTCACTCTCGCCTCCAGCTTGTTGTCACCACACTCGGCGTCCCTCTTAAGATTAATTACCCTTAAAGAGTAATATATGAATTATCTAAATTAAGGAGACTTTTATGGTCTGATATTCCCAAATTATTAGTAAGACAAGAGATCCTTTGATTAACTTGAGACGACTGATGCATCCACTCGTCCACCGCAGCCAAGTCTTATTGTAAACACTCACTTATGAGGACAACTTTTAAACAACAAGAATCTCAACGAAGGATGTAAATATAAGCAATAAACGGCAAGAAATTTGTTTATTTTATTTTTATAACACACACACACACACACACACACTACATCCTTGACCACCGAAGGGTCAAGACGTACCTGGCGCTCCTCTTGGAGCAGCCAGGTCAACTGTTAAGTTGGCCCATACCAACCCCCTCCCCTGAACCCTCCTCCCCACGGGATATCAACAAGTTCTCGCCAGAAGTTACAATTTCATTTAGGAAAGGAACGGAACCAGTATTAAACAGAGGTGAACAGTGCTTAAGTCAGTGAGAACGACTCAACAGTAACAGTCGTACCCAAGTTAACCTTCACACAGTGAGGTCCCAGGTACCCAGTGATAACGGCCCCCGCGAGACCCACCAACAACCACCGATGTGTTAATCCGTCTACGATAGGAAGGCCTGGGACCAAACCTCACTCATATAACACCATCTGTGAGGGAATTACCACACCACATGTCCCTCATCACAGCATCTGTGAGGGAATTACTACACCACGTGAGGTCCCTCATAACACCATCTGTAAGGGAATTACTACACCACGTGAGGTCCCTCATAACACCATCTGTGAGGTAATTACTACACCACGTGAGGTCCCTCATAACACCATCTGTAAGGGAATTACTACACCACGTGAGGTCCCTCATAACACAATCTGCGAGGGAATTACTACACCACGCCAGGTCCCTCATAACAACATCTGAGGAACTACTACACCACGTGAGTTCCTCCTAACACCATCTGGGAGGGAGTTACTACACTACGAGTTTGCTGTTCAACACCTACATTAATCTGTCTGTTCACTGTATGTTCCTTTACCTTTCTCTAATGAAGGCTTTTGTTAAACCACCAATGTATGTAATAAGTCATTTATGTCCAATGTATATTTTCAGCCTTCGGGCTGCAAAATTTTATCAATAAACCGTTAATTATTATTATTATTATTATTATTATTATTATTATTATTATTATAACACACACCCACACACACCCACACACACACACACACCACACCCACACACACACACACACACCACACACACACACACACACCTGCGGCATCCCCCAAGGCACCAAGATGGGATCGCTCGGTTTTTTATGCTCATCAATTATACCGAAAGAGAAACCCCTGCTCGCTGGAAATATGTCGACGCCTCCACCATTGGGATCAGTGTCAAACACTCGGCTCCCGACTACACCGCCCTCCAGGATTTACTGAACAGTCTCCAAAACTGGGTCACCAACAACCATGTCACCATCAACCATACCAAGACCATGGTTATGCACGTCAACCTCTCCTCCGACGTTGTCACCCCTCTCTCCATTACTCTGGGCCCCAACACACACCAGGTTGTGGACTCTATTAAGCTTCCCGGCGTCAATACAGAAAACAAACTAAATTGGAAAACACACGTCAGTGGAGTTGTCAAATCCTCCAGTTTTCGGCTCCACCTCCGCCGACTCAAGTCCCTCGGAGTTCCTGCGCCGGAGCTCTTCAGTGTTTACTCAACATTCATAATTCCCAAGCTCACCTATGCCTCCCCTGCCTGGTCTTCCTCCCTAAATGCCACACAAGGTAAACACCTCGATAAAGTGCAAGAGAGGGCATACAAGATTATTCTCTCCCCTTCCTACTCCACATATCAAGAAGCGCTCAACACACTAGCCCTTTCGGCTCTCTTTGACCATCACCACGACCTCACCTGCAAATTTGGTGAGAAGCTTCTACACCATCCTCGACAGCGGCTCCTACTTCCACACTATATCCCTCGTCCGCGAAATGTTGTTCAACACCACAACCGCATCCAAACCATACGATCACGAAATGATCGGTATAAGAACAGCCCAGTCCCAACCATTGTAAAAATTATCAACAACTCGTAATCAACCAGTGTATTCACTCCCAGTCAATCCTACCTTTTTGCACTGTCACTAAGTTGAAATGCCCTGTAGTATGACCTTCTCCCCTTTTAGTTATTATATATCATATTTGTATCACATATATTTCTTGTATATTATTTGTCAATCATGAGACCCATTCCCCAATTACGCAACTGTATATTTTCAGCATTCCGGCTGCAATGCTCTTTCAATAAACCGTTAAAAATTATTATCACACACACACACACACACACACACACACACACAGAAGGGTCAAGACGTACCTGGCGCTCCTCTCAGAGCAGCCAGGTCAACTGTTATGTTGGCCCATACCAACTCCCTCCCCTGAACCCTCCTCCCCACAGGAATATCAACATGTTCTCGCCAGAAGTTACTATTTCATTTAGGAAAGGAATGGAACCAGTGTTAAACAGAGGTGAACAGTGGTGAACAGTGCTTAAGTCAGTGAGAACTACTCAACAGTAACAGTGGTACCCAAGTTGACCTGAACACAGTGAGGTCCCAGGTACCCAGTGATAACGGCCCGTGAGACCCAACAACCAGCGATGTGTTAATCAGTCTACGATAGGAAGGCCTAGAACCACACCTCACTCATATAACACCATCTGTGAGGGAATTACTACACCACGTGAGGCCCCTCATATCACCATCTGTGAGGTTATTACTACACCACGTGAGGCCCCTCATAACACCATCTGTGAGGGAATTACTACACCACGTGAGGCCCCTCATAACACCATCTGTGAGGGAATTACTACACCACGTGAGGCCCCTCATAACACCATCTGTGAGGGAATTACTACACCACGTGAGGCCCCTCATAACACCATCTGTGAGAGAATTACTACACCACGTGAGGCCCCTCATAACACCATCTGTGAGGGAATTACTACACCACGTGAGGCCCCTCATAACACCATCTGTGAGGGAATTACTACACCACGTGAGGCCCCTCATAACACCATCTGTGAGGGAACTACTACACCACGTGAGGTCCCTCCTAACACCATCTGTGAGGGAACTACTACACCACGTGAGGTCCCTCATAACACCATCTGTGAGGGAACTACTACACCACGTGAGGCCCCTCATAACACCATCTGTGAGGGAGTTACTACACCACGTGAGGCCCCTCATAACACCATCTGTGAGGGAATTACTACACCACGTGAGGCCCGTGATAACACCATCTGTGAGGGAACTACTACACCACGCCAGTTCCCTCATAACACCATCTGAGGGAACTACTACACCACGTGAGGTCCCTCATAACACCATCTGGGAGGGAGTTACTACACTACGAGTTTGCTGTTCAACACCTACATTAATCTGTATGTTCACTGTATGTTCCTTTACCTTTCTCTAATGAAGGCTTTTGTTAAACCATCAATGTATGTAATAAGTCATTTATGTCCAATGTATATTTTCAGCCTTCGGTCTGCAGAACTTTTTCAATAAACCGTCAATTATTATTATTCACACACACACACACACACACACACACACACACACACACACACACACACAGGGTATTCACACCTAATGGTAAGCCCCCACCCAGTCTGCCCAATTATGTGTATTATGAGCCTAGTTCTACTCACACATGTTTGATGTATGTTAAGAAGTCACTCCCGCATGTACCTCTTGTATCCAAAAAGACTACCAACCTTCAGTACCATGGGATCACTATCCACCTGGGCAACTCCACACTCAACGTGCTAAACGCCTATGCTCCCTCAGATCAGCTTCAATACACAGGTCTCCCAGACTTTTTACACACTGAGCCCACTGTTCTAATGGGTGACCTGAATACTAGACACAAGAAATTAGGTGACCCCACCACTAACACCAATGGTAGGAGACTTATCTCACTTCTCAGCGCATATGAAGATGTTCAAATTATAGGTAATAATGAACCAACACACATCTATGGCGGGGGTCTAGACAAATGTATTGGCTTTAATCTATCATACACAACTCATAGCTCTGATGTTGTCACTGATCTTATGTCTGACCACAGCCCAATCCAAGCTAGTATACATGTAGCCAATGACACCCCCACTGGTGGTAAACTCAACAGACGTAGAATCACAGTCAAGCAAGAACATGAAAGCCAGTTCATAGACTTCATCCATGACTGGTACAAGGACTACAAGCCTGACAACTACCAAAGTTTCCATGACGATCTGATAGATAGGACTTATGTATACTTCACCAACAATGCCTCCACCAAAAAAAGGAGAAAACGTGGTCAGCATAATGGGAACAGGCAACACCAGTGCAATAATGACCCTGAGCTGAAAAAACTCAGGGCTAGGGTCAGGAGGGTGGGTAAGGGTTACAGACAATTTAGAACACCTCAAATGTTACAATTGTATCAAGCTTCCCTTGCTGCTGTCAGGGAACGTGTAAACGAACTCAGACAAAATGCATGGGAGACATATGTCAACAGCCTGAACCAACACACATCCCTCAGCAAAGCCTGGAAAGACATAAACATAATCAGAGGTAAAAACAGAAGACACGTCTCCCATCCAAACCCTCTGCAAAAGTCGAATGAGCTAATAACAAAGTGGGCTCATGTGTCGAGCTATGACATGTTACCAGCTAGGACTCGGGGACTCCTTGATGCGAAGTCTGTAGAGAGAAGTAATCTTATTAGCTTTATGCTGGGCAAACAGCACGATGAGTGTGATGTTCCATATACTGAGTGGGAGCTTGACGCCGCCCTCGCCAGGGGTAGGTCTACTTCCCCTGGAGAGGACGGGGTCACCTACAACATCATTAGACTACTAAGGCGCGTGCCAGGCAATCCATTGTTGGTATTGTACAATATGAGTCATGCCGAGGGCCAACTACCCACATCATGGACCAGCAGTATTGTTGTACCAATACCGAAACCAGGACAGCCTGATGCCTTTCGTCCCATATCACTAACCAGCTGCCTGTGTAAAACCTTTGAGAGGATGGTTCTTGGCAGACTCTTATATAGAATCAGAGAACACATGTCTCCTAACATAAATGGCTTCACCCATGGTAAAGGTGTACATAATTGCATCACCACATTCCTAACTGTGCAGGGTGATGAAAGGCACAGATACACCACATTTCTTGACCTAAAAGCTGCATTTGATATTGCCAATAGGCAACTGATATTGTACGAACTAGCCAAAATGGATATAGGAGGTAGGCTGTTACACTGGATAAGTGGTTACCTAACCAAGAGAAGGGCTGCTGCACTGTTTCTGGGTTACAAAAGTGAAGTTAAAGATATGCAACTTGGTACCCCTCAAGGTGGAGTACTTAGCCCCACTTTGTTCAATGTTCTTATGAATGCATTATTAAATTTAATACCAGACAACCCCAGCAATATCTCAATCAGCTATGCTGATGATATCCTTATACATACTAAAACTCATCGTGAAATGCAAACCACCCTGAACCATGTATACGCAGCCTGTGAACACCTCGGTCTTATTATCTCCACTGACAAAACTAAGGTGTTCAACAAACAAGCTGGGAACCGCAAACGCGGCCCCGCCAAGTTCAAGATAGGTAACAACACTATTGACTATGTTTCTTCTTTTAAATATCTTGGTGTTTCCGTCCCTTGTACCCTACCTGCCATACAACAGCTAACCCGCCAATGTACTGACAGACTGAGACCTCTTAGAAGTGTAGCGGGGTACAGCCCGCACTATGGTGCTAATATTAGAATTGTTAAAACAATGTACCTAGGCTATATAAGATCTCTGATAGATTACCACGCACCAGCCCTGGTCCTTCGTGACGGGAAAGGAGTTGACAAGCTCGAGAAAATGCAAAATAAAGCCCTCAGAATTATCCTAGGATGTCCCATGAGCACTAAAGTACTTAATATGAGGAAAGAACTAGGTATACCCAGTGTTAAAGATAGAATAATTGAAGTCAACCTCATGATAGCCCTGAGGCTTCTGCGTGGTGATCCTGATAACATTGTTTCCTTAAAATTGCTAGAATGTATGAACCATGGGACTACTGAGTCTAAATGGATCCAAACTACAGCTACACATATGAAGATATTTGGACTAGACCACCTGTACAAAGTTGAGACACAACAGCGCTTCCTGCCACCCTGGCGGACAGTTCCCTTCGATATCACAATACCGACGTATCCGCCTAAAAAATTAATTATACAAAGCATTTATCTCCAACACACTGCCAAATTGAGAGCTCTTGAACACATACACACTCTACAGACTGATGATAATATCACACAGACCATCTACACTGATGGGTCTCTAAACACCGCCTGTGGGAGGGCTGGAAGTGCTATTGTTGTGACTCAACCTGACGGTAATATAATTGAGAAAGGAGTTAGAATTCACAACTGGGCATCCACTCTACAAACTGAATTAGTTGCCATACTCACAGCTATTAAATTCATTGAAACCACTGTTACTGACAGTCTCATCATCACTGACTCTCTATCCTCACTACTTGCCCTTGGTACCCTCGACTCAGGTTGTCACGCTCTTGTCTCTGAAGCCAGACACAAATATGCGTGCCTTGTTGACCGGGGTGTCAGGGTCAAACTGTTGTGGATCCCCTCTCACATAGGCCTCATAAAACATGACAGAGTTGATGCCCTCGCCAAACTCGCGTCTAACAAAGACACCGTTGAATACAATTTGGGTCTGTCAAAAAGAACCCTTAAAACTGTAATTAGGAAAGAACTTATTGATGAGTTTGACGCAAGTAGACAAGTACAAACAGGCACTAGTCGATCCATAGGTTACCATGATGAGATGTATCAAGTGAAACATGTATATGGAGCAAGTAACAAGATCACTAGATTACAAGATGTTGTAACCGCTAGATTAAGGTTAGGATATAAGTACCTTTGGCAGTATGTTCCTCAAGCAGATGTAAACAAAACTAAATGTAAAGTGTGTGGCCATACATATGGCCACACACTTGAACACTACGTCCTCGACTGTGTGAAGATAGAACCTTTTAGGGACAGGTCCAAGCACACTGTGTGTGAAATGGCACAACACTTCATCTCTAATGGCAAGATAGCCGACATATTAAGATTGTATCCACTTTTTTGCACTTAGTATCTATGTCAGTTCTCATGTACAGAGCCAAATACGCAATGTGCTTGAATACCTCCCACGTAAATGTGAATAACAAAGTGTGAGGCCAGACATAATGCCTCACACGCCTGTTCTCACGCATTTGTGAATAAGTTACCCTTTATGTATAGAACTAAACAAATAATGTAAATGAAATACTGTGTAACTTTCAGTGCCATAATATCCTGACAACCGGGGTTAATTATTATGACCCTTTGTAAACCCTACTCTGTAATCCTTTTGCGCTACCGCTCACAGGATGAGTGTGGGGTGCACAATAAAGTAGCCGCTGCAAGCGGCAAAATCAAAAATCATATAAACAACTTGGCTCCTGGCACCCGCGTCCTCCAAAACATACTGAAGTCCCCAAAATTGGTTCACCAACAACCATGTCACCATCAACCATACCAAGACCATGGTCATGCACATCAACCTCTCCTCCAACCATGACCCACCTCCCTCCATTACATTAGGCCCCAAGACACATCTCGGCGTCACTATAAATAGCAAACCGAACTGGAAAGCACACGTCAGCATAAGAGTAAAATCTTCCAGCTATCGTTTCCACCTCCTCCATCGTCTCAAATCACTCGGAGTTCCCGCCTCTGAGCTCTTGATTATTTACACAACATTCATACTTCCTCAGCCTGGTTTTCTTTACTGCAATACAACAAACAGTACTAGAGCGAGTGTAGAAGAGGCCATGTAGACCTGTTCTCTCCCTTTCTTACACCACAGTACACTGGCCCTCTCAACCCTCTCTAACCATCATTGTGACCATCTAGAAATCAGGCAGTTTTGGACACAGCGACAGCACCGTCTCCTGCTGCCTCCTGAGATCCCTCGTCCGTGAATAATTGTTTGACACTACAACTGCTTCAAGCTCATACGAGCACGTACTGATCGCTCTAAGAACAGCCCAGTCCCAACCATTGTATAAATCATCAACGATTCGTAGGTTAGTTCTGTTCACTCTTTGCCTGTTCAATTGTCTGTACTATAACTATGCTGAAAGTTCTTGTTCAGTGATTATCTCCTCCATGTCAATAAATTACTAATTATTATAATTTCATTATAAATCTATATCTTCATCTTAACTTTATTTTAGTTGTTAATATGAACATAGACACGAGTAAGGAACTATTCTATTCCCAGTAACAGTGTCAGGCCGCAGCGTCAGTAAACACCAGAGAAAGTTTCCGTCACTCTGTAAAACACGTTGTTTAAACTCGTGTAGCGATGGTGGTATAGTGGTGAGCATAGCTGCCTTCCAAGCAGTTGACCCGGGTTCGATTCCCGGCCATCGCAAGTAAAATTTAACTTAAAATTTCATGAAAATATTGACCCGCTTGGTGGTGATTTAGGAAGCCATTAGCGGTTCTTGGCAGGAAGTGCAGCACCATAAAGAGTAATAATTCCCTTTATGGTAATGCTGTAACTATCCTAAATTAAACAAAACTCTTAATAAACTCCTTAAATAAACGAGTAAATACACAACAACCAACAACTCACAGACAGTTATAATCCCCAACAAACTTCAGTACCGCCATGAAGGTGAACACAGTACAGTACACCCGGAGCTGCCTCATCATACACAAGAGAGTCCTGCTGGCCACGTATACAGTATTAACATGAGAGAGAACAATAAGTAAACATATACCTAAATGAAATGATAAAGATATAATACAAGAAATTGAAAAGCCACAAAGACCAGTCATCATCATTATCATCATCATTAGTCATCATCATTCGTCATCATCATCATCATCATCAAAATTAGTTATCATCATCATCATCACCATTAGTCATCATAATCATCATCATTAGTCATCAACATCATGACTAGTCCACATCCCCATCATCATCATAAGTCATCATCATCATCAACTCAGCAGTAGCAAACACAAGAAGTTGCACCTCTGTCAACATAGCTCGCGGCGTCCCTCAGAACAGTGTTGGGACCACCACTGTTTTACATTCCCGCTTCTCAATAAAAAAAATATCGGTTATAATAGCAATATGTTTTCGTTTGATCTTCACTATAATGTTTAATAGCTGGTAACTTTGGTATAAAGATGTTGTAGACGAAAAATATATATATACATATTCCTTACACAGTAACAGTTAGCAGTGAGTGGACGGTCGAGAAGGTTTCCAAGTCTTTATAAATTACGTACAAGTCTCTCAAGCAGCGATGGTGGTATAGTGGTGAGCATAGCTGCCTTCCAAGCAGTTGACCCGGGTTCGATTCCCGGCCATCGCAATAAATATTTAACTCAAAACTACAAGAAAAGTTTCCTCAAGGTATGAATACAGTTGTCGATGTTTGGGAAACATTTGATCAGGAGCTCGACAACGGAAGCACGCTTTACATTATTTAGTGTAAAAATTCCCTTAAATATAATATCTAATTTGTATAAAATAAAATCCCCTAAATATTAGAACTCCCTTAAATGTAATAAATCTCATAGTTGTAAGTCGCCACTCTCGCCTCCAGCTTGTTGTCACCACACTCGGCGTCCCTCTTAAGATTAATTACCCTTAAACAGTAATATATGAATTATCTAAATTAAGGAGACTTTTATGATGGTCTGATATTCCCAAATTATAAGTAAGACAAGAGATCCTTTGATTAACTTGAGACGACTGATGCATCCACTCGTCCACCGCAGCCAAGTCTTTTTGTAAACACTCACTTATGAGGACAACTTTTAAACAACAAGAATCTCAACGAAGGATGTAAATATAAGCAATAAACGGCAAGAAATTTGTTTATTTTATTTTTATAACACCCACACCCACACACACACACACACACACACACACACACACACCTGCGGCATCCCCCAAGGCACCAAGATGGGATCGCTCGGTTTTTTTACGCTCATCAATTATACCGAAAGAGAAACCCCTGCTCGCTGGAAATATGTAGACGCCTGGCCACCATTGGGATCAGTGTCAACAACTCGGCTCCTGACTACACCGCCCTCCAGGATTTATTGAACAGTCTCCAAAACTGGGTCACCAACAACCATGTCACCATCAACCATACCAAGACCATGGTTATGCACGTCAACCTCTCCTCAGACGATGTCACCCCTCTCTCCATTACTCTGGGCCCCAACACACACCAGGTTGTGGACTCGATTAAGCTTCCCGAAGTCAATACAGATAACAAACTAAATTGGAAAACACACGTCAGTGGAGTTGTCAAATCCTCCAGTTTTCGGCTCCACCTCCGCCTACTCAAGTCCTTCGGAGTTCCTGCACCAGAGCTCCTCAGTGTTTACTCAACATTCGTAATTCCCAAGCTCACCAATGCCTCCCCTGCCTGGCCTTCCTCCCTAAATGCCACACAAGGTAAACACCTCGATAAAACGCAAAAGAGGGCATGCAAGATTATTCTCTCCCCTTCCTACTCCACATTTCAAGAAGCGCTGAACACACTGACCCTTTCGGCTCTCTTTGACCATCACCACGACCTCACCTGCAAATTTGGTGAGAAGCTTCTGCACCATCCTCGACACCGGCTCCTACTTCCACACTATATCCCTCGTCCGCGAAATGTTGTTCAAAACCACAACCGCATCCAGCCCATACCAGCACGAACTGATCGGTATAAGAACAGCCCAGTCCCAACCATTGTACAAATTATCAACAACTCGTAATCAACCAGTGTATTCACTCCCAGTCAATCCTACCTTTTTGTACTGTCACTAAGTTGAAATGCCCTGTAGTATGACCTTCTCCCCTCTTAGTTATCATATATCATATTTGTATCAAATATGTTTCTTGTATATTATTTGTCAATCATGAGACCCATTCCCCAATTACGTAACTGTATATTTTCAGCATTCCGGCTACAATGCTCTTTCAATAAACCGCTAAAAATTATCATCACACACACACACACACACACACACACTATAAACAACTTGGCTCCTGGCACCCGCGTCCTCCAAAACATACTGAAGTCCCCAAAATTGGTTCACCAACAACCATGTCACCATCAACCATACCAAGACCATGGTCATGCACATCAACCTCTCCTCCAACCATGACCCACCTCCCTCCATTACATTAGGCCACAAGACACATCTGGGCGTCACTATAAATAGCAAACCGAACTGGAAAGCACACGTCAGCATAAGAGTAAAATCTTCCAGCTATCGTTTCCACCTCCTCCATCGTCTCAAATCACTCGGAGTTCCCGCCTCTGAGCTCTTGATTATTTACACAACATTCACACTTCCTCAGCCTGGTTTTCTTTACTGCAATACAACAAACAGTACTAGAGCGAGTGTAGAAGAGGGCATGTAGATCTGTTCTCTCCCTTTCTTACACCACAGTACACTGGCCCTCTCAACCCTCTCTAACCATCATTGTGACCATCTACAAATCAGTCAGTTTTGGACACAGCGACAGCACCGTCTCCTGCTGCCTCCTGAGATCCCTCGTCCGTGAATAATTGTTTGACACTACAATTGCTTCAAGCTCATACGAACACGTACTGATCGCTCTTTATAAGAACAGCCCAGTCCCAACCATTGTATAAATCATCAACGATTCGTAGGTTAGTTCTGTTCACTCTTTGCCTGTTCAATTGTCTGTACTATAACTATGCTGAAAGTTCTTGTTCAGTGATTATCTCCTCCGTGTCAATAAATTACTAATTAATAAATTTCATTATAAATCTATATCTTTATCTTAACTTTATTTTAGTTGTTAATATGAACATAGACACGAGTTAGGAACTATTCTATTCCCAGTAAACGTGTCAGGCCGCAGCGTCAGTAAACACCAGAGAAAGTTTCCGTCACTCTGTAAAACACGTTGTTTAAACTCGTGTAGCGATGGTGGTATAGTGGTGAGCATAGCTGCCTTCCAAGCAGTTGACCCGGGTTCGATTCCCGGCCATCGCAAGTAAAATTTAACTTAAAATTTCATCAAAATATTGACCCGCTTGGTGGTGATTTAGGAAGCCATTAGCGGTTCTTGGCAGGAAGTGTAGCACCATAAAGAGTAATAATTCCCTTTATGGTAATGCTGTAACTATCCTAAATTAAACAAAACTCTTAATAAACTCCTTAAATAAACGAGTAAATACACAACAACCAACAACTCACAGACAGTTATAATCCCCAACAAACTTCAGTACCGCCATGAAGGTGAACACAGTACAGTACACCCGGAGCTGCCTCATCATACACAAGAGGGTCCTGCTGGCCACGTATACAGTATTAACATGAGAGAGAACAATAGGTAAACATATACCTAAATGAAATGATAATGATATAATACAAGAAATTGAAAAGCCACAAACACCAGTCATCATCATTATCATCATCATTAGTCATCATCATTCGTCATCATCATCACCATCATCATAATTAGCCATTATCATCATCACCATTAGTCATCATAATCATCATCATTAGTCATCAGCATCATCACTAGTCCACATCCCCATCATCATCATTAGTCATCATCATCATCAACTCAGCAGTAACAAACACAAGAAGTTGCACCTCTGTCAACACAGCCCGCGGCGTCCCTCAGAACAGTGTTGGGACCACCACTGTTTTACATTCCCGCTTCTCAATAAAAAAAATATCGGTTATAATAGCAATATGTTTTCGTTTGATCTTCACTATAATGTTTAATAGCTGGTAACTTTAGTATAAAGATGTTGTAGACGAAAAATATATAGATACATATTCCTTACACAGTAACAGTTAGCAATGAGTGGACGGTCGAGAAGGTTTCCAAGTCTTTATAAATTACGTACAAGTCTCTCAAGCAGCGATGGTGGTATAGTGGTGAGCATAGCTGCCTTCCAAGCAGTTGACCCGGGTTCGATTCCCGGCCATCGCAAGTAAAATTTAACTTAAAATTTCATCAAAATATTGACCCGCTTGGTGGTTATTTAGGAAGCCATTAGCGGTTCTTGGCAGGAAGTGTAGCACCATAAAGAGTAATAATTCCCTTTATGGTAATGCTGTAACTATCCTAAATTAAACAAAACTCTTAATAAACTCCTTAAATAAACGAGTAAATACACAACAACCAACAACTCACAGACAGTTATAATCCCCAACAAACTTCAGTACCGCCATGAAGGTGAACACAGTACAGTACACCCGGAGCTGCCTCATCATACACAAGAGGGTCCTGCTGGCCACGTATACAGTATTAACATGAGAGAGAACAATAGGTAAACATATACCTAAATGAAATGATAATGATATAATACAAGAAATTGAAAAGCCACAAAGACCAGTCATCATCATTATCATCATCATTAGTCATCATCATTCGTCATCATCATCATCATCATCATAATTAGTTATCATCATCATCATCACCATTAGTCATCATAATCATCATCATTAGTCATCAACATCATGACTAGTCCACATCCCCATCATCATCATTAGTCATCATCATCATCAACTCAGCAGTAGCAAACACAAGAAGTTGCACCTCTGTCAACACAGCCCGCGGCGTCCCTCAGAACAGTGTTGGGACCACCACTGTTTTACATTCCCGCTTCTCAATAAAAAAAATATCGGTTATAATAGCAATATGTTTTCGTTTGATCTTCACTATAATGTTTAATAGCTGGTAACTTTAGTATAAAGATGTTGTAGACGAAAAATATATATATATATATTCCTTACAGAGTAACAGTTAGCAGTGAGTGGACGGTCGAGAAGGTTTCCAAGTCTTTATAAATTACGTACAAGTCTCTCAAGCAGCGATGGTGGTATAGTGGTGAGCATAGCTGCCTTCCAAGCAGTTGACCCGGGTTCGATTCCCGGCCATCGCAATAAATATTTAACTCAAAACTACAAGAAAAGTTTCCTCAAGGTATGAATACAGTTGTCGATGTTTGGGAAACATTTGATCAGGAGCTCGACAACGGAAGCACGCTTTACATTATTTAGTGTAAAAATTCCCTTAAATATAATATCTAATTTGTATAAAATAAAATCCCCTAAATATTAGAACTCCCTTAAATGTAATAAATCTCATAGTTGTAAGTCGCCACTCTCGCCTCCAGCTTGTTGTCACCACACTCGGCGTCCCTCTTAAGATTAATTACCCTTAAACAGTAATATATGAATTATCTAAATTAAGGAGACTTTTATGATGGTCTGATATTCCCAAATTATAAGTAAGACAAGAGATCCTTTGATTAACTTGAGACGACTGATGCATCCACTCGTCCACCGCAGCCAAGTCTTTTTGTAAACACTCACTTATGAGGACAACTTTTAAACAACAAGAATCTCAACGAAGGATGTAAATATAAGCAATAAACGGCAAGAAATTTGTTTATTTTATTTTTATAACACACACACACACACACACACCACACACACTTACACCTGCGGCATCCCCCAAGGCACCAAGATGGGATCGCTCGGTTTTTTTACGCTCATCAATTATACCGAAAGAGAAACCCCTGCTCGCTGGAAATATGTAAACGCCTGGCCACCATTGGGATCAGTGTCAACAACTCGGCTCCTGACTACACCGCCCTCCAGGATTTATTGAACAGTCTCCAAAACTGGGTCACCAACAACCATGTCACCATCAACCATACCAAGACCATGGTTATGCACGTCAACCTCTCCTCAGACGATGTCACCCCTCTCTCCATTACTCTGGGCCCCAACACACACCAGGTTGTGGACTCGATTAAGCTTCCCGAAGTCAATACAGATAACAAACTAAATTGGAAAACACACGTCAGTGGAGTTGTCAAATCCTCCAGTTTTCGGCTCCACCTCCGCCTACTCAAGTCCTTCGGAGTTCCTGCGCCCGAGCTCCTCAGTGTTTACTCAACATTCATAATTCCCAAGCTCACCAATGCCTCCCCTGCCTGGTCTTCCTCCCTAATTGCCACACAAGGTAAACACCTCGATAAAGTGCAAAAGAGGGCATGCTAGATTATTCTCTCCCCTTCCTACTCCACATATCAAGAAGCGCTCAACACACTGACCCTTTCGGCTCTCTCTGACCATCACCACGACCTCACCTGCAAATTTGGTGAGAAGCTTCTGCACCATCCTCGACACCGGCTCCTACTTCCACACTATATCCCTCGTCCGCGAAATGTTGTTCAACACCACAACCGCATCCAGCCCATACGAGCACGAAATGATCGCTATAAAAACAACCCATTCCCAACCATTGTAAAAATTATCAACAACTCGTAATCAACCAGTGTATTCACTCCCAGTCAATCCTACCTTTTTGTACTGTCACTAAGTTGAAATGCCCTGTAGTATGACCTTCTCCCCTCTTAGTTATAATATATCATATTTGTATCACATATGTTTCTTGTATATTATTTGTCAATCATGAGACCCATTCCCCAATTACGTAACTGTATATTTTCAGCATTCCGGCTGCAATGCTCTTTCAATAAACCGCTAAAAATTATTATCACACACACACACACACACACACACACACACACACACTATAAACAACTTGGCTCCTGGCACCCGCGTCCTCCAAAACATACTGAAGTCCCCAAAATTGGTTCACCAACAACCATGTCACCATCAACCATACCAAGACCATGGTCATGCACATCAACCTCTCCTCCAACCATGACCCACCTCCCTCCATTACATTAGGCCCCAAGACACATCTCGGCGTCACTATAAATAGCAAACCGAACTGGAAAGCACACGTCGGCATAAGAGCAAAATCTTCCTGCTATCGTTTCCACCCCCTCCATCGTCTCAAATCACTCGGAGTTCCCGCCTCTGAGCTCTTGATTATTTACACAACATTCACACTTCCTCAGCCTGGTTTTCTTTACTGCAATACAACAAACAGTACTAGAGCGAGTGTAGAAGAGGGCATGTTGACCTGTTCTCTCCCTTTCTTACACCACAGTACACTGGCCCTCTCAACCCTCTCTAACCATCATTGTGACCATCTAGAAATCAGGCAGTTTTGGACACAGCGACAGCACCGTCTCCTGCTGCCTCCTGAGATCCCTCGTCCGTGAATAATTGTTTGACACTACAACTGCTTCAAGCTCATACGAACACGTACTGATCGCTCTTTATAAGAACAGCCCAGTCCCAACCATTGTATAAATCATCAACGATTCGTAGGTTAGTTCTGTTCACTCTTTGCCTGTTCAATTGTCTGTACTATAACTATGCTGAAAGTTCTTGTTCAGTGATTATCTCCTCCGTGTCAATAAATTACTAATTAATAAATTTCATTATAAATCTATATCTTCATCTTAACTTTATTTTAGTTGTTAATATGAACACAGACACGAGTTAGGAACTATTCTATTCCCAGTAAACGTGTCAGGCCGCAGCGTCAGTAAACAACAGAGAAAGTTTCCGTCACTCTATAAAACACGTTGTTTGAACTCGTGTAGCGATGGTGGTATAGTGGTGAGCATAGCTGCCTTCCAAGCAGTTGACCCGGGTTCGATTCCCGGCCATCGCAATAAATATTTAACTCAAAACTACAAGAAATGTTTCCTCAAGCTATGAATACAGTTGTCGATGTTTGGGGAACTTTTGATCAGGAGCTCGACAACGGAAGCACGTGTTACATTATTCAGTGTAAAAATTCCCTTAAATATAATATCTAATTTGTATAAAATAAAATCCCCTAAATATTAGAACTCCCTTAAATGTAATAAATCCCATAGTTGTAAGTCGTCACTCTCGCCTCCAGCTTGTTGTCACCACACTCGGCGTCCCTCTTAAGATTAATTACCCTTAAACAGTAATATATGAATTATCTAAATTAAGGAGACTTTTATGATGGTCTGATATTCCCAAATTATAAGTAAGACAAGAGATCCCTTGATTAACTTGAGACGACTGATGCATCCACTCGTCCACCGCAGCCAAGTCTTATTGTAAACACTCACTTATGAGGACAACTTTTAAACAACAAGAATCTCAACGAAGGATGTAAATATAAGCAATAAACGGCAAGAAATTTGTTCACTTTATTTTTATAACACACACACACACACACACACACACCCACACACAGTATAAACAACTTGGCTCCTGGCACCCGCGTCTTCCAAAACATACTGAAGTCTCCAGAATTGAACCACCAACAACCACGTCACCATCAACCATACCAAGACCATGGTCATGCACATCAACCTCTCCTCCGACCTTGGCCCACCTTTGAGCCGTAACACACTGTAGACTCCACCACCAAGCATCATCGTCAAATCTTCCCTACTATCGTCTCCATCTCCTCCGTCGTTTCAAATCCCTTGGAGTTCCAGTCTCTGAGCTCTTGAATTGAATTGAATTGAATCAGTTTATCTAGCCAGAAAATCACAGATGCAGAGTGGACAATAATAACAATATTAACATGGCTGAGCCAATTGAGAACCTGAGCTCTCCTGTAGGCACCTGATATATACTTTACATTTATCTCAAGGAAGTATTATGTAACATTACTAACATCTGGAATAGTACAATAGCATGGTGGTAATAAGAACATCTCAATGTTACCACGGTTATCACTTCAATATTTATTTATTTTATTCATTTATTATTTTATTTATTTATTTATTTTTTAAGTATATACATAAATTACAGTGGAATTAAAAAAAACATAAATATAATGGGGGAGCAGTACAACCTGGGTTGTACAGTATTAAGGTTGAGCAAGAGGACAGAGCTGTCAGGATTATGTCTAGTTGGCAATATATTTATTGCAATGGTAATTTCTTGTCTATTTACATGATAATTTTCGATAAAACGGTTTTAATGGTACAATAAGAGCAGGTACTGTAACTATAGTAAGTGTTACAAGAAATATTAATACTTAGACAATAGATATATTTTAGGACTGAGAGGATCGCATGGGGGGTTGTCTTAGGAGCTCTGGGTTCCTTAAGTTGTATCTCTGATTATTCCGGAACTGGAAATAATTATCGCCAAGCAAGTGATTGGCAGATTTATAAACAAAGAGGGCACAGCAGTAGGTGTTAATAACTTCGATTTTAACATTTTCAATTTAGCAAATTTTTCGTTTATGTATTTTTTTTTTCAAGTAGGTCATTGTCCACACAGCTCTCTCTCTTTGTGCAGTAGCCAGGGATTGTGCTTTTGAAGAGCCAGAGGCCCCCCATATTGTGTGACAGTGTATCAGGTGTTGGTAAACAGGATCATGATAGATTTCTTCCATTGCTGTGAGAACGAGTGACTTGTCAAGTGTGATACATGATACCGCACTGTTTATTGACTTTACTTTGAATGGCTCGTATGTGGTTTCTCCAGTTAAGTTTCTCATCAACAATAACTCCGAGGAATTTAGTATTTTGTTCGCGTTTGAGGACTATATTACCAAGGTACAGGGGGTCCAAGTCTGGGGTCAAGTTTTTCCTTCTGTGAAAGATCGTGTAGTGGGTTTTCTCAATGTTTAAGGTCAGTTTATTACATATTACGCAGGTCCTGACTTTAGTCAATTCAGTGTTCATAGTTCTCATCAATGAATGAAGGTCCGAGTTGCTGACATAGAGATTACTATCGTCTGCAAATATGTTGTATTTTATGAGTGAGCTGGCGTGGACTATGTCGTTTATGTACAACAAAAACAGTACTGGACCGAGAATGGAACCTTGGGGGACGCCATACATGATTGGCGAGGAGTCAGATTGGTGATTATTATAGCAGACATACTGCATCCTGTTGGACAGATATGAGGTAAACCAATTGTGGGATAGGCCCCTAACGCCGTAATGTTCAAGCTTTGAAAGGAGGATTGTATGGTCGACAGTATCGAAGGCTTTAGAGAGGTCCAAGAATATACCGACTGTGAACTGATGTAATCAAAGGAATTTAAGATGTCATTAGCAAAGGATAGCAGAGCACTCTCAGTCGATCTTCTAGCTCTAAATCCAAACTGGGAGTCTGTAAAGATGTTATTGGCATTGCAGAAGGAATTTAGTCTACTACATGCTAGATTCTCCAGTATCTTACTCAAGGCTGGGGGGAATGATATGGGGCGGTAATTCTTGAGGAGACCTTTGTCCCCAGATTTGTTATACTCTGGGTGAACTTTAGCAATTTTCATTTTATCCGCAGAAACACCACTGGTGAAGGAGGAGTTACAATTGTGTAGGAGAACAGGTAGTAATAAGTGGGCTACTTTCTTAATGAGGCTCATCGGTATATTGTCTTCGCCTGCTGCTGCATCTTTGGACACTTATGATGGCCAGTAATTCATCTGCTGTGACAGTGGATAAGAACAGCTCATTTCGCTGTCTGTTTTGCAGGTAGGCTCTAAATTCCTCTTGGTGATCAGGGATGCTCTCTGCAAGATATTTGCCAACATAAATAAAATATTCATTGAAGTTGTTGGTAATGAGGGAGGGTTCCGTTATAACTGAATCATTTATCATAAAAGCTGAGTGGGGGGGCCGAAGGCTGAGTGTTCCTGTTCTGAATAGAATTTATGACATTCCAGGTTTTCTTACTGTCGCCTGATGCTGACTGGAGCTTATTTGTATAATAGTTACGTCTGGCATTTCTAACTGCCTGAGTTACTTTATTTCTGATACTTCGGTAAGCATCACCGAAAGTGATTATTTACACAACATTCATACTTCCTCAGCCTGGTTTTCTTTACTGCAATACAACAAACAGTACTAGAGCGAGTGTAGAAGAGGGCATGTAGACCTGTTCTCTCCCTTTCTTACACCACAGTACACTGGCCCTCTCAACCCTCTCTAACCATCATTGTGACCATCTAGAAATCAGTCGATTTGGGACAAAGCTACAACACCATCCTCGATACCGTCTCCTGCTGCCACCTGAGATCCCTCGTCCGTGAATTACTGTTTGACACTGCAACAACTTCCAGCCCATACGACCATGTACTGATCGCTCTAAGAACAGCCCACTCCCAACCATTGTATAAATCATCCACAATTCATAGGTTAGTTCTGTTCACTCTTTGCCTGTTCAATTGTCTGTACTATAACTATGCTGAAAGTTCTTGTTAAGTGATTATCTCTTCCATATTATTATTATGCTGTATATGAACCACTTATGTCTTTGGTATATTTTCGACTTACGGTTCCTGTATATTTCAATAAACTGCTAATTATTATAATTTCATTATAATTCTATATCTTTATCTTAACTTCATCATAGTTGTTGATATGAACATAGACACGAGTTAGGAACTATTCTATTCCCAGTAACAGTGTCAGGCCGCAGCGTCAGTAAACACCAGAGAAAGTTTCCGTCACTATTTTTATCGTCTTCTTATGGAATTAACAGGAACCTGATCACTACAAGAAATGGGACCTAATATGACGCCTTTGTATGTAACCATTTCCATAGCACCCAGGGCTAAGGCCCCTATAGCAGCCAGGGCTTGAGCAACTGCAAGTTAGATTAGGTTGGGTGAGATCAAGGTCAGACCAGGTTAGGTTAGTATTTAGGTCGTGAATAATGGATGAATAACCTTTGTTGTGACTCCTGAACTGATATATGAAGAGGTTACCATTATGAGTCGTTTAGAACAATAACAGATACTAACAGAGGCAACGGTAGTGGTAAATGAGGCAATGGTAATACTAAAAGAAGCAGCAATATTACAAACGGGGGCAACAATACGAATAACAGGAGTAGAAGTATTACTGAGACAACGGTTATAATAACAGAAGCAACAATGGAAAACGTCCAAAGGAGGGTCACCAGACTGTTTCCTTCACTACGGCACAGAACGCCAGCAGTTGCCCAGGACAGGCGGGCGAGGGGTGACTTAAGACACGTCCATAAGCACCCCTGAGGACACCCGCCCCACCAGAGGTCAAGACAAACTTTTCTGGAGACTGTATACATACCTAAAACAGTACCTGCCAACAGTGTGTAACAGAGACGTGACAGACCGCCCAAGCGTCTAACGAGCCAATCAGTGAAGAGGATAAACGTAATTACTAACAGAGACAACGGTAATTATAGAAACAGAGACGAGTAACACAGTCCGATAATGAATGTCCTCACACCTGCACAGTGAGGCAGATGGGTCCACCGTCACCACCACCAGCCATCACAGTACTTAGGATACTTCGAGAACCAATTACAGTTATCAAGCAATTCATAATTCTTGTATTTTTTTTTTCGTGGATATACCCGTGTTTATCTTTTTTTACATTTGCACAAAAATATTACGAAATTTCTTTACATGTTATGTCACCGCGTACCTTGATGATTTTTTCAGGTATTTTTATTTAAAGGAAATTTATTAATGAAGTAATTTATTAAACTGTAAAAATAAATTAGATAATGTCGAATAAATTTACTTCCAATAATACAAAATATACCCCTTGAGTACGATGATTTAACCCTTGAGTATGAAGATTTAACTCTTGAATAGGATGATTTACCCCTTGAGTACGATGACTTAACCCCTTGAGTACGATGATTTAACCCCGTGAGTACAATGATTTAACCCCTTGAGTACGATGAATTTAACCCCTTGAGTACGATGATTTAACCCCGTGAGTACAATAATTTAACCCCTTGAGTACGATGATTTAACCCCTTGAGGATGATGATTTAACCCCGTGAGTACGATGATTTAACCCCGTGAGTACGATGATTTAACCCCTTGAGTACGATGAATTTAACCCCTTGAGGATGATGATTTAACCCTTTGAGTACGATGATTTAACCCCGTGAGTACAATGACTTAACCCCTTGAGTACGATGATTTAACCCCGTGAGTGCGATGAATTTAACCCCTTGAGGATGATGATTTAACCCCTTGAGTACGATGATTTAACCCCTTGAGGATGATGATTTAACCCCTTGAGTACGATGATTTAACCCTTTGAGTACGATGATTTAACCCCTTGAGGATGATGATTTAACCCTTTGAGTACGATGATTTAACCCCTTGAGGATGATGATTTAACCCCTTGAGTACGATGAATTTAACCCCTTGAGTATGATGATTTAACCCCTTGAGTACGATGATTTAACCCTTTGAGTACGATGATTTAACCCCTTGAGGATGATGATTTACCCCTTGAGTACGATGACTTAACCCCTTGAGTACGATGATTTAACCCCGTGAGTACAATGATTTAACCCCTTGAGTACGATGAATTTAACCCCTTGAGTACGATGATTTAACCCCGTGAGTACAATAATTTAACCCCTTGAGTACGATGATTTAACCCCTTGAGTACGATGATTTAACCCCTTGAGGATGATGATTTAACCCTTTGAGTACGATGATTTAACCCCGTGAGTACAATGATTTAACCCCTTGAGGATGATGATTTAACCCTTTGAGTACGATGATTTAACCCCGTGAGTACAATGACTTAACCCCTTGAGTACGATGATTTAACCCCGTGAGTGCGATGAATTTAACCCCTTGAGGATGATGATTTAACCCCGTGAGTACAATGATTTAACCCCTTGAGTACGATGAATTTAACCCCTTGAATACGATGGTTTAACCCCGTGAGTACGATGGTTTAACCCCGTGAGTACGATGATTTAACCCCGTGAGTACGATGATTTAACCCTTGAGTACGATGATTTAACCCCTTGAGGATGATGATTTAACCCCGTGAGTACAATGACTTAACCCCTTGAGTACGATGAATTTAACCCCTTGAGTACGATGATTTAACCCCGTGAGTACAATGATTTAACCCCTTGAGTACGATGAATTTAACCCCTTGAGTACGATGATTTAACCCCGTGAGTACACTGATTTAACCCCTTGAGTACGATGAATTTAACCCCTTGAGTACGATGATTTAACCCCGTGAGTACGATGATTTAACCCCTTGAGTACGATGATTTAACCCTTGAGTATGATGATTTAACCCCGTGAGTATGATGATTTAACCCCTTGAGTATGATGATTTAACCCCTTGAGTATGATGATTTAACCCTTGAGTATGATGATTTAACCCCTTGAGGATGATGATTTAACCCCTTGAGTATGATGATTTAACCCCTTGAGTATGATGATTTAACACCCGTGAGTATGATGATTTAACCCCTAAGTACGATGATTTAACCCCTTGAGTATAATGATTTAACCCCTCGAGTATGATGAATCAACCCCTTGAGTATGATGATTTAACTCCTTGAGTATGATGATTTAACCCCTTGAGTATGATGATTCAACCCCTTGAGTATGATGATTTAACCCCTTGAGTATGATGAATTAACCCCTTGAGTATGATGATTTAACCCTTGAGTATGATGATTTAACCCCTTGAGTATGATGATTTAACCCCTTGAGTATAATGATTTAACCCTTGAGTATGATGATTTAACCCTTGAGTATGATGATTTAACCCTTGAGTACGATGATTTAACCCCTAAGTACGATGATTTAACCCCTTGAGTATGATGATTTAACCCTTGAGTTTGATAATTTAACCCCATGAGTACGATGACTTAACCCCGTGAGTACAATGATTTAACCCCTTGAGTATGATGATTTAACCCTTGAATATGATGATTTAACCCCTCGAGTATGATTATTCAACCCCTTGAGTAAGATGACTTCACCACTTAAGTAAGAAGACTTAACCACTTGAGTATGATGATTTATCCCCTCGAGTATGATGATTTATCCCCTTGAGTATGATGATTTAACCCCTTGACACCTTCAATTCAATTTCAATTGTTTATTCCTTGATAGAGGAAGCGGGATCCTAGTGCTGTCACTAGGTACCCCTGTACAATGACATCAGAAGCATCTGGCAAGTGTGATAAGTATATACAGTATAAATATTATAAAGGGGCTTACTAAAGCCTAAGGAAGGAAGGATATTCCTTTAACACATAATCAATATTATTTACAAAATATCTGGCCAGTATGGGGAGGATCATCGTGTCTCCGTCAGGGGGTCGCGGAGTGGTGGTCCAGCAGGCGTCACGGAAGCGTTGTGTGTGGGGACATCTTAGGAGGTAGTGGATAAGGGTGCTGCTGTCGGGTCTTCTGCATAACCACAAGAGCGTTGCTCAGGGGATGCGGGGATACCAATCTCCCAAGCAAAGTCTTACCCAATGATGATACGGGCAGCAATCACGTCCCCTTTCCGCGACCCTTTCCCGTAGACGTACGAGAGGTCAGGAAGTTTACGGAGGACATCGTACCTGGTGGGCGGGGAGTCCAGGGGGATGGCTGCTTCCCGAGCTTCTCTCTGTTTGCGGCGAATTTGGGTCCTAATCTGCAAGAGTGTTCGAGGAACAACGAAGTCAGGTGTGGCCTTGTTGCAGCCAGTCTTGGCAAGGCCATCTGCTGCCTCATTCCCCAAGATACCGACATGACTGGGTATCCATAGGAATGTCACAGGACGGCCTGCATCCTGAAGTGTGGATGTTAACCCTCGTATTCGGAGGATGAGGTCCTTATTTTCCCCTGATCCAAATGCGATCCCGTCGAGAGCAGACCTGGAATCGCAGCAGACAAGCAAGGGGCAGAAACCATCTGCTTCTTCCTCAGCGAGAAGGGCAGCAAGGAGGGCTATTAGTTCAGCCTGAGTGAAGGATGCCCCGTCAGAAACTCTGAGAGACAGTTTGATAGGCTCAGGGGCATGAGGACGAGAGATGTAGACACCAGCCCCGGCCCTACCTGTAGCGGGGTCAACAGAACCATCAGTGTAGAGGACGACCCTACCTGGGGACCAGTGGGCGATCCTGGAGAAGTGGTATTTGCAGAGAATAACAGGGTTCACCTGGGATTTCGGGAGCGGTCCACCGAGGGCAATCACTTCAGGTTGAAAATCCAGCCAGGGAGAAGGAGACGAACCAACAGCAGGGGTGACAACAATATCTGGAAGGAGGTCGTGTTCCTGAAGGGCTCGGATGAGTGACCCTCGCCACTGTCTTCTAGATGGAGGTCGGTCTCGGACAGCAGGAGTCAAGTTGGTTTGGACATAGTTGCCCCGAGGATCCCGTAGAATGGAAACGACAGTTTTTAGATAAAATTCCTGGACACGATCCTGTAAGGGGGAAAGACCAAGTTCGGTATATAGAGAAGTAGAGCGTGTTCACTGAGGAGCCCCAAGGATGATACGAGCAGCTTTCCTCTGGATAACTTCGAGACGGTTGACAGCAGTCCGACTAATGTTGACGAGGGCAGGGGCGGCGTAGTCGACACAGGAACGAACAAAGGACTTGTACATGGTGAGAAGTACAGGGATGGTGGCACCAAGGGACCCCTGCACATGGTAGAGAAGGGAGCGAGACGCCGAAAGCATATGTCTCGAAGATAGCGGACTTCAGGGATCTGACAACGTGTGCGAGTTACATACACACCCAGGTATTTTGTCTCATTAACCCAGTTCAAGGGCGTTCCTGATGAGAGAAGGGGTGGAGGTACATCACGACCGTGCCACATGGCTTTTGTTTTCGCAGTTGAAAGAAGGAAACCAAGTGAATCACACTCTCTGGAGACCAGATCAAGGGCTTCCTGCATGCTGAGGTAGTCAGGGGCTTGGAGGAGGACATCGTCGGCATATCCTGAGTGGACAACTTCTGTCGGCCACGGGAGAGATGCAATGGAGTGCATGAGAGTGTTAAACAAGGTGGGACTCAGGACTCCACCTTGAGGGGT
Source organism: Homarus gammarus (assembly GCA_958450375.1). Lineage (NCBI taxonomy): Eukaryota > Metazoa > Arthropoda > Malacostraca > Decapoda > Nephropidae > Homarus > Homarus gammarus. Next base: position 1,255,750 of record CAUDMG010003885.1, on the reverse strand, counting down.
GCCGAGGTTCATTTCTTGAACAGGAGACATAAAGCCTTCAACGCGAACCCGGGCCTGACGTCCAGTGAGGTAAGAGGCGATCCATTGCAGAAGTCTCCCTTTAACCCCAAACCGCGCAAGTTCAGCTAAAATGAGGGCAGGCTGAGCCGTATCAAAGGCTCCCTAGATATCAAGGAAGACGGAGATGCGGGCAGTCTGATTGCAATAAAAGGAAGCAATGGAGTGTGCTGTGCTGCGATGTTGTATGAAACCATTGAGGGAGTTGTGGAAGCCGCCTATGGTGTGAAGAAGGCGACGATGGAGTATCCTCTCCATCATCTTTCAAACACAGGAGGTAAGACTAATGGGTCGATATTTCCCAGGATCTCCCGGCTTAGGGATGGGGATAATAGTGGCATTTTTCCAGTTGGACGGGAGACCCCCAGGTTCATATGACACCATCTGTTTATATCTTTATGCGTCAACATCTAAAGTGTTAATGTAATGTTAAAACTCTTGTTATAATCGTCAGTTAAGCAAAATAGCAATTGCGATGGCCGGGAATCGAACCCGGGTCAACTGCTTGGAAGGCAGCTATGCTCACCACTATACCACCATCGCAGCTTGAGAACATGTACGTAATTTATAAAGAGCTGGAAACTTTCTCTACCGTCAAGTCATTGCTGACTGCTACCGAGTATAGAATATAAATATATTTCTCGTCTACAACTACTTTATACTAAAGTTACCAGCTGTTAAACATTAGAGTGAAGATCAAACCAAAATATATTGTTATTGTAAGTGTGATTATTTATTTACAAGCATGAATGTAAGACAGAGGTGGTCCCAGCACTGTTCTGAGGGACGCCGCGAGCTGTGTGGACAGAGATGCAACTTTTTGTGTTTTCTGCTGCTGTGTTGATGATGATGATGATGACTAACGATGATGGTGATAATGATGATGATGACTGGTCTTTGTGGCTTTTCAATTTCTTGTATTATATCTATCATTCCATCGAGGTATTTGTTTACCTATTCTTGTTTTCTCTCTCTAAAGTTAATACTGTGTAAGTGGCCAGCAGGACCCTGTGTTTAGCTGTATGATGGGGGCAGCTCTCCCGAGCATCGTGCTTGTGTATTATGCAAGAGAGTAAACAGCCGCACACTACATCCTGAGATGTTCCCACACAGAACACTTCCGTGACGCCTGCTGGACCACCACTCCACGACCTACTGACGGAGGCACGATGATTATCACCTGCAGGCTGGCCAGATATTTCATAAATAACATTGATGTTATTTTGAAGAAATATCCTTCCTTCCTTAGGCTTTAGAGAGCCCCTTTGTATGACAATATTTAATTTTTATGTACTAGAGACTTCTGCCAGATGGTGCTGGTAACATTGTACAAAGGTACATAGTGACAACACTAGGATCCCGTTTCCAATAATATGGAATAAACTGTTGAAAGTGAATACAGTAGATGAGGCAGCTCCGGGTCTACTGTACTGTGTTCACCATTATGGCGGTACTGTAGTTTGTTGGGGATTATAACTGTGTCTGCGAATTATTACTCTTTATGGTGCTACACTTCCTGCCAAGATCCGCTAATGGCTTCCTAAAACACCACCAAGCGGGTCATAATTTTGATAAAACTTTAAATTAAATATATCTTGCGATGGCCGGGAATCGAACCCGGGTCAACTGCTTGGAAGGCAGCTATGCTCACCACTATACCACCATCGCTGCCTGTATTATGGAGGAGTAATTTACACAAGTCATGGAAATTTCGCTGTTCACTCGAGCGCTCACACAGTTCCAGGCAGTGATGTGGTCCATCTTATTAGAAGTTCTTTACATCGAACAAAATAAATATTTTCCTAACCTTTAACTATATTCATATTAACAATTATCTTAACACTTGTAGTTATGGTAAGATAATGTTATATAATTACAATTAATAAAAGCACTTTCGTATCTTGTGTGTGTGTGGGAGAATGTTTAGTAGAGGAAAGTTAAGAGTGGGAGGCCAAGAGTATACAGCACTCGTCTCCTGTCCTAAGGGTCGTTGGTTCACTCAGCTGAGATGAATACCTAACGTTACAGTCGGAGAAATGAAGGCGTAGTGTCGGCCAGGCGCTCTGTCGTCTTGTATACCGAAAAAAGGTTTAGTCTGCAGTGAGCTGTATCCACACCGCCCCTCACTGGTCTACGGGACACACAGTCGTCCTGTGTCAAGAAATATTGTTTACCTTCCTGTGAACCTCCTCCTGACGTCACAAGTTTGGCCTTGAGTGAGGGTCACCAACACCCAGGGTAAGAGAAGGTAACACAATAGTGTCTCGTTTGTATTTATAGTCCAGAAAAAACTTTAACCTTCTTTAATAAGAAAATTTTAGACATAATATTATTTAGATGGTTTATAAATAATTGAGTATGAGTAATTAATGTTAAGATCAGCAGCGGTGACAACACAGTCCCCTGAGAGACGCCGAGTGTGGGGTGACAAGCTGGCGGCCACACAAGCTGGGATGTGGCCGAGGCCAGACTCACGAGGTGGACGACCGACAGCGTCTCTCTGTTGTTATTACACCTCATTATCCTCCCGCTGACACAACTACATTAAAGAGAATTGTTGTCTTATGTTGAAGGGTTGTTGTTATATTTCAGTGGGTTATTACCGCTAGTGGTACTGTTATCGCTTTATTATTTAACAGTCGTGAATTTATTATCTACATATCCACAAATTACCAACAATTATGTTCACATAATGATAAGAATTTTTAAGAATTAAAATGTTGCTGCGATGGCCGGGAATCGAACCCGGGTCAACTGCTTGGAAGGCAGCTATGCTCACCACTATACCACCATCGCTACTCGAACAACTAATACGTACTTTCCAAAGTCATGGAAGCTTTCTCTGCCGTTCACGGGTGTACAAACAGCAACTTGATCCATCTTATGCGACAACTGATCAGTACTGAAGTTATAAGATAAATATTTGTCTTACCTGCAACTGTATTCATGTTGACAATCAACTTAATACTTGTTGTTATGATATGATAGATATATAATTACCTTAAAATTAATGGTAGTTTTGTGTGTGTGTGTGTGTGTGTGTGTGTGTGTGTATAGGAAATTTAAGAAGCCTTCACTTCTCCGACTGTAACGTTAGGTGTTCATCTCAGCTGAGTGAACCAACGATCATTAGGACAGGAGACGAGTGCTGTATACTCCTGGCCTCCGCCTCTTAACTTTCCTCTACTAAATACACACACACACACACACACACACTACATCCTTGACCACCAGAGGGTCAAGACCTATCAGACGCTGCTCCCCTTAGCCATGTTCGGCCCACTCCCCAAGCCCCTCTTCCCGACCCATCCTCACCACCGGGATATCAACATAATCAGAAGTAATCAAAAGTGACAATTTCGTTTCGGAAGGAAGTTGGATCAGTGTTGAACAGTGATGAACAGTGTTTAAGCCAGTGAATTCAGCACTAGACAGTACCAGTGACAGCCGTGACCCACCACTGAGATAAGCACCACTGGGAACCGACCACCATCTTCTGACCAGGAGGTGCTAATCAGTCCACCATGGGAACAACAGAGGACCGGCTTTACACCTGACTATGGGATAACAGACCACCACCTAGCAGAGTGAGGTACTGTGACACCACCCCACACCACACGGTGTCTCCCTGACCATGTGAGGTCCTTCATATTAACACCTATGGACGTGTTACTGCACCACGAGGCCTACGTAACCTCACACAGTATGGCAAGAGACCAGCCCAGGCCATCAGCTGCAAACTATAATAATTTGTATGTTCAATCATTGTTCCTTCTCCTTTCAGTAATGAAAGCTTTTGTTAAACGACCCACCTACCCCATGTCTTTGTATGTAATAAGTCATTTTTGTCTAATGTATATTTTCAGCCTTAGGGCTGCAGAACATTTTTAATAAACCGTTAATTATTATTATTATTATTATTATTATCACACACACACACACCCACACACACGTACCATTAATTTTAGTGTAATTATATATCTTTATCTTTTCATAACAAGTACAGTATTTATCAGTACTGAAGTTATTCAGTACTGATCAGTTGTCGCATAAGATGGATCAAGTTGCTGTTTGTACACCCGTGAACAGCAGAGAAAGCTTCCATGACTATAAACTTCTCCACAAAGATTCAAGCAGCGATAGTGGTGTATGGTGGTGAGCATAAATGCCTTCCAAGTAGTTTGCCAAGGCTCTCTTCCCGGCCATCGCAAACAAGTGTACCTTTTTTTTTTTTTTTACCCTAACTACAGTGATGAGTTTTCCTGAACGTGTAGACCGCAGCTGCTCTTACCGTCCTCAGCAGCGGCCAAAGTTGTGTTCGTAGTCCTGCAGCACTCACAGCTCTCTGAGAAAACTGAGAGAGGTCTTGTTGTAGTCTTAAGTCAAAGTACCTCCCTAGCTGAGTAGTTATTTTTAGGGGGTCATTATATCAAAAGTAATTATTAAATGTAAGAGAGTCCTACCACGTCAGGGTGCTCATAGTGTAGTGGTTATCACATCAGTCTAACACACAGAAGGTCCCTGGTGAGCACACGTGTTTTAAGGATCTTAATGGAAGTAAACTTCTGATGACTTTATGGCCTGTCCGTCCTTGGTGAAATAGGCTTATTGTTTACCATTATTTGTGAACATGCTCTGCCTTCTTCTGTGTTTCCATACTCATACACTGTCTCACTTCAAAAAGGTGGTTTTCCGGCATCTTCGTGGTGTAGAATAATAAAATATGTTTCTCTTTTATTCTTAATTCGTTTTTACTCTTATTTTTCACCCCCAGGGCCCCGTTATGGGTCGATGACCTGTGTCCGGGTGAGATATTCCCCGTAAAAAAAAAAAAATTATATATATATATATATATATATATATATATATATATATATATATATATATATATATATATATATATATATATATATATATATATATATATATACTGTACATTATCTGTATACCTGCACTGTTTATAGACACTGTATTCCTGCACCATCTCTATACATTGTTTATATACCTACAATGTCCATATATAGTTTGTATACCTACACTGCCATGTACAGTTCCCTCCACTTGTGCGTTTACAGAGCCTCTCCAAGTTTTGAGCAGTGTGGCAATGCTGTGTATGTTTACATTCGACAGAAGGATTCTATCCATCTATCCATCCCTCTATCTATCAATCTATCTCTATCTATCTATCCATCTTTAAGTATTTGATAAATGGTAACTTGCATGTACAATGATTTCTAGTGGGAAACACAACGAGTTTTCATAATCCTCAGTACCGGAGTCAGGTGAGTGGCCGGTAGAGAAAGTTCCAATGACTTAATGAAATAGTTCAAGTCACATTGTACAGCGATGGTGGTATAGTGGTGAGCATAGCTGCCTTCCAAGCAGTTGACCCGGGTTCGATTCCCGGCCATCGCAGGAACTTTTCTTTAAACTATGAACTTCAACAAGATTGTGATCATAACATTAACACAGATGATGTTGTCTTGGAAGAGTTAACAGGAACTTAACCTTTGTAGAGAACTGTGGTGATCCTGACACCCCTAAAAGTAACTGTTCCCTTAAATATAATAATACCCTTTCTAAAGCATCACCTAATTCCGTAAATGAAATTACTCCATTAGAGGTAGATTGATAGATATAGTTAGAAAGATATTCAGTAGAATCGTTATACAGGTTCAGATTGACTCAGCCTCCACAGTGCAGGTATACAAACAACACAGTCCCCTTCACTTGTGCGTTTACAGCGGCTCGTCATATAAACATTCCACAAATCATTGTATCGAGATATTTGTTTTAATATTGTTTTACTTTGACTTCATAGTGTTTTTTATTCTTAGTTTCCTTCTATAAATGTAAACAAACACAGCATTGCCACATTGCACAAAACATGACGACCCCTGTAAATGCACAAGTGGAGGGGGCTGCACATAGGCAGTACAAACTATGTATATGGGCAATATAGGTATATAAACAATGCATATAGGTACACATATAGGTGCATATAGGTGTACCTGCATATAGGTGCAGGTATACAGACAATGGTAAACAATAAGCCTATTTCACCAAGGACGGACAGGCCATAAAGCCATCGGAAGTTTATTTCCATTAAGATCCATAAAACACGTGTGCTCACCTGGGACCTTCTGTGTGTTAGACAGATGTTACTTTGACTTAAGACTACACAAGACCTCTCTCAGTATTCTCAGAGAGCTGTGAGTGCTGCAGGACTACGAACACAACTTTGGCCGCTGCTGAGGACAGTAAGAACAGCTGCGGTCTACACGTTCAGGAAAACTCATCACTGTACTTAGGGTAAAAAAAAAAAAAGTACACTTTTTGCGATGGCCGGGAAGAGAGCCTTGGCAAATTACTTGGAAGGCATTTATGCTCACCACCATCGCTGCTTGAGTCTTTATGGAGAAGTTTATAGTCATGGAAGCTTTCTCTGCCGTTCACTGGTGTACAAACAGCAACTTGATCCATGTTATGCGACAACTGATCAGTACTGAAGTTATAAGATAAATATTTGTCTTACCTGCAACTGTATTCATGTTGACAATCAACTTAATACTTTTAATTAGGAAAAAATTAAATTTTGTGTGTGTGTGCAGGAAAGTTAAGAGGCGGAGGCCAAGAGTATACAGCACTCGTCTCCTGTCCTAAGGGTCGTTGGTTCACTCAGCTGAGATGAATACCTAACGTTACACTCGGAGAAGTGAAGGCGTAGTGTCGGCCAGGCGCTCTGTCGTCTTGTATACCGAATAAAAGTTGAGCCTGCAGTGGGCTGTATTCACACCACCCCTCACTGGCCTATGAAAGACACTTTTAATCGTCCTGTGTCAAGAAATATTATTTATTTGCCTACACTGTCTATTTTAATGTTGAATCTTGGTATGACGATTTCACTGAATATTTTTCTTCTCTATCTGTCTATCCTTCTATCTAGGCAGCTACCACACAGGGAGGTACTACCGCCTGGGAAGATATTGGAAGCATAATGTGTTGGCTAATGGTAGACCCTTACGTAATTGGGGAATGGGTCTCATAATTGACAAGTAATATACAAGAAACATATGTGTTGCTATATGGCATCACGAAAATTGTGACCAAGTCCCAGGTTGCTGATCTGTCTTTCTGCCTCATTTACAAACAGTTGCAGGTCTCAATTGTTTCTTTTACTTGACAAAACAACATACATACTCTATGTATAGCATTTCTCACTATTGAATTTTTTTTTCATTTTTGTATTTCTTTATAGTTCTATATTATTAGTATTATTGATATTATTATTTTATTTTACTTTTCATTATAAATTTTATTTGCTATGAATAATTATTACATTTTCACCCCCCAGGCCCCGATGTGGGTCAGTGACCTGTGCCCAGGTGGGCGAATCCCCGTAAATAAAAAAAAATTATCTCTAAGCATTTGATAGATGGTAACTTGCGCATACAAAGTTTCTTTGGGGGAGGTAAAGCCTAGAGTTTTCATATATCCTCAGTACCGGAGTCAGGTGAGTGGCCGGTAGAGAAAGTTCCAATGACTTATTGAAATACTTCACGTCACAGCATTCAGCGATGGTGGTATAGTGGTGAGCATAGCTGCCTTCCAAGCAGTTGACCCGGGTTCGATTCCCGGCCATCGCAGGAACTTTTCTTTAAACTATGAACTTCAACAAGATTGTGATCATAACATTAACACAGATGATGTTGTCTTGGAAGAGTTAACAGGAACTTAACCTTTGTAGAGAACTGTGGTGACCCTGACACCCTTAAAAGTAACTGTTCCCTTAAATATAATAATACCCTTTCTAAAGCATCACCTAATTCCGTAAATGAAATTACTCCATTAGAGGTAGATTGATAGATATAGTTAGAAAGATATTCAGTAGAATCGTTATACAGGTTCAGATTGACTCAGCCTCCACAGTGCAGGTATACAAACAACACAGTCCCCTTCACTTGTGCGTTTACAGCGGCTCGTCATATAAACATTCCACAAATCTTGCATTGAGATATTTGTTTTAATATTGTTTTACTTTGACTTCATAGTGTTTTTTATTCTTAGTTTCCTTCTATAAATGTAAACAAACACAGCATTGCCACATTGCACAAAACATGACGACCCCTGTAAATGCACTAGTGGAGGGGGCTGCACATAGGCAGTGTCGGCATACAAACTATGTATATGGACAGTATAGGTATATAAACAAAATATATATATATATATATATATATATATATATATATATATATATATATATATATATATATATATATATATTGCAGGTATACAAAGCCTATAAACAGAGTATGTATGCACACAATATATATATATATATATATATATATATATATATATATATATATATATATATATATATATATATATATATATATATACACAAGTAGACAGTGCCTGTTGCACCCACGACGGACAGCCCAGAAAAGCCATCAGAAGTTTACTTCCATTAAGATCCTTAAAACACGTGTGCTCACCAGGGACCTTCTGTGTGTTAGACTGATGTGATAACCACTACACTGTGAGCACCCTGACGAGGTAGGACTCTCTTACGTTTAATAATTACTTTAAATATAATGACCCCCTAAAGATAACTACTCAGCTAGGGAGGTACTTTGACTTAAGACTACAACAAGACCTCTCTCAGTATTCTCAGAGAGCTGTGAGTGCTGCAGGACTACGAACACAACTTTGGCCGCTGCTGAGGACAGTAAGAACAGCTGCGGTCTACACGTTCAGGAAAACTCATTATTGACGTTAAGTTAAAAATGAAAAGATACACGTTTGCGATGGCCGGGAATCGAACCCGGGTCAACTGCTTGGAAGGCAGCTATGCTCACCACTATACCACCATCGCTGTTTAATAAAGAGTTGCGTTATTCTAAGTAGTGGAAACTTTCTCTGTTGTTTCCTTACATTTTAAGTTCTTATTATGATAAACATTTTACAAGATAATTCGCCTTTATTTAACTCAATTTATAATCTAACTTATCACTTGTAGTAAAGATAAGATAATGATCTCTAGAGTAGTTGAAAATATGACTTATTTTGGATCACCTGAAAATTATCACCCCTACCATATTTAAACTGATGGTTAAACAACTCTAATGATACCTTGAAGTGGTTAAATTTGTTAGGTAATGTAATGTTATATATATTAGGTTAGGTTAACGTTAAGGAGTTAAAGCACTGGGGGCTAATCTCCCAAGTGACCCGTAATGGCCAATTTCTCATCTATGTACACAACTATTACACAGTAGCGGTCCCAATGCTGTTTTGCGGGACGCCTGAGTTGTGTTGACCGGCTGAGGTTCTCACTATAAAGACCGACACCTACACAGAACCCAGGAGTTACAATACGACAATTAAGGTGTTCCATGGCCTTACTGGGGGGATATTTTTAGTCAATTTATCTCTCTCCTCGTGAACGGCTTATCAAATGTTGGGTGGTAGAAATGATGGTTTAACTAAGCGGGATATTTTACGCGACGTGGCTGTAAATTCTCACTGAAAGATCGTGTTTAACCTAACTTTCTTTCTACCTCTTCCCCCTCTCTCCTACCCTCTCCTCCTCCCTCCCCTCTCCCCTTTCCTTCTAACTTTCTCCTCCCTCCCCACTGGAAATTCCAACTTCTGTAATACAAAACTAAGCTATAATGTTTATATTTTGTAAAAGCAAAATAACCATTACAATATTTTGTCCTTTGTTACTAGTGCTTAACAACAATTCATTAACTCTTGTAAACAATATAATAACAAAATGTAGGTTAGGTTAGGTGACCCAGACACTGGCCCCAGCACGATGTCGTTGGTACAGTCATTTACGATAATTGATGGTTATTTAAGTCGACAAGGAAAGGCGGGAAATCCAGTGAGTCCGTCGGACGCAAAATTCTGAGAAATTTACTCACCTGACAGAACAACTTTGCAATGTTGAGATAAAAACTTAGGTGTGAGTTTCATTAATACGTTCAGTCATATAATGTTTCTCGTGTTAATTCGTTATATAAATGAGCACAAAAAGGATTCGCTTAGTTATAAATAAGACATTATATAACATCAGGTCATGGCCAACCAGTGATCACGTTCCAGCAACTCTGTCGTCAACACTTATCACATGTTCCAAGTAATGTTTGTTTACACTCTTTGTTCGGATGAGTGGCGTGGCTAAGACTTTAAATTAATTTTCCTAACACAAATATACTTGCTGACTGTATTATTTACTCAAGAATATAATACAATGTAGAAGAGTAATACATATGTTTAGTCTTTATTCTCAAGTATACGAACACTTGACCATTCATAAATTTCCACGTTGAAATTCATAATACGAAAATACGAACAGGTTCTTCGGCGTGAGCGAGATGTTGGCTAAGATATAATATTGGGTCAGGAAAATAATTTGGTGTGAGTGTTGGAGGTAAAGTGACTTGTGTGGCCGGCACCTGTACTGTCCTGCTCACCTGGCTCCACCTGTACTGACCTCCTCACCTGGCTCCACCTGTACTGTCCTGCTCACCTGGCTCCACCTGTACTGCCCTCCTCACCTGGCTCCACCTGTACTGCCCTCCTCACCTGGCTCCAACTGTACTGTCCTGCTCACCTGGCTCCACCTGTACTGACCTCCTCACCTGGCTCCAACTGTACTGCCCTACTTACCTGCCTCCAACATTCTAGAAGGATCTCAAATTAAAATTATTCCACAGAGAAGAATCGTGACGTCGCTTGAAGATAATGTCGATTCTGAGTATAAATTCGACTCAGTTTAAGCCGTAATCATCCTGCGGTTGCGTGAGGTGAGTAACTTGTCAACGTATTCACAGAGGTAAATATAAATAATCGTGTTATTGTCAGTAATTTATATATAAAATGCAAGAAATAAAAGTTATTTCATTTATTTCATGAGTTTGGAGGAGTGGCGGACAAGAATTTTCCTGTGGTGATAAAAATCCAATTGTGTTTGTTAAGAAATTTTACTCCTGTTAAGATTTTTATGTGAGACAAACAAAAAAATGACCGAAGTGTTAAAGAATGTCAAAGCGTAGCGGGCAAAAAAAACAGACATCACGGTCTCAAAATGTCAAGCGCAGTGAGATGGAAAATCAAGCGTGACGCAGCTGTACATGTTAATGGCCCTCTGATTGGTTGCTTCCATTGCCGCAAGGAGAGACACAGGCACCAGACAGAAGGTAGATCGTTTACCTGAAGGTGATCAAGGTAACCACACACACACACGAGGCCTTGGAACACCGACTCCAGCCCCTGTGTTGAGAGGCTCCATTAACTCCCACTGCACTACCACCTTCCCAGACCTGCCAGGGACGACACAGTATGACCGTCACCTCACAAGACGCTTGGTGTTGTGGCTGGTCACTACCTCGTCGGTACAAGAGGGAGTTACTGTCCACTACACCCAGCTTCCAGCGCTCATGAAGGTCATAGCTCCGTGCTCCATCATCTTCTTCAGGTAGGTATTGGTTACCCTACTTGGTCTACTACAGGTGTTGGCCCCCCTACCTGGTCTACTACAGGTGTTGGTTCCCCTACTTGGTCTTCTACAGGTGTTGGCCCCCCTACTTGGTCTACTACAGGTGTTGGTTCCCCTACCTGGTCTACTACAGGTGTTGGTTCCCCTACTTGGTCTACTACAGGTGTTGGTTCCCCTACTTGATATACTACAGGTGTTGGTCCCCCTACTTGGTCTACTACAGGTGTTGGTTCCCCTACTTGGTCTACTACAGGTGTTGTCCCCCCTACTTGGTCTACTACAGGTGCTGGCCCCCCTACCTGGTCTACTACAGGTGTTGGCCCCCCTACCTGGTCTACTACAGGTGTTGTCCCCCCTACCTGGTCTACTACAGGTGTTGACCCCCTACCTGGTCTACTACAGGTGTTGGCCCCCTTACTTGGTCTACTACAGGTGTTGTCCCCCCTACTTGGTCTACTACAGGTGTTGACCCCCTACCTGGTCTACTACAGGTGTTGTCCCCCCTACTTGGTCTACTACAGGTGTTGGCCCCCCTACTTGGTCTACTACAGGTGTTGGCCCCCCTACCTGGTCTACTACAGGTGTTGGCCCCCCCTACTTGGTCTACTACAGGTGTTGGCCCCCCTACTTGGTCTACTACAGGTGTTGGCCCCCCTACCTGGTCTACTACAGGTGTTGGCCCCCCTACTTGGTCTACTACAGGTGTTGGCCCCCCTACCTGGTCTACTACAGGTGTTGGCCCCCTACCTGGTCTACTACAGGTGTTGGCCCCCCTACCTGGTCTACTACAGGTGTTGGCCCATTCTCTCCTTTTGTCTGTCTTAGTGCTCTCGTGCCTGGCACCACACGCCTCCCTCACCAACTCCCGCAGGAGAACTACGGGCGGGGCGGGGCGTGGTCGTGTGGGCGCGGCAAGGTGAATGAGCGGTGACCTTTTCCAGACTGTCGTGACCTTTGATGATCCCCATATTCCAAAGAACACTGCAGGTCATTACAAAACTCCGGAGCCCTCACAACCACCTCTCACACCCCCGCACTGGTCGTCACCACCACAGGTAGTCGAGCCATTAGTGTCCTGTAATACACCGCTCTAACTCAACCATTATGAGGCAAAATTACTGAATGTTCAATAAATCTTGGAAGACGCCACAAGGACCTGAACTCCTTGTGTTACATTCCACAGTTTCAGGTTTTTGTAAACATCCAGATTCCTCCGCCAAGAATTTATTACAAACCAACATACATTGCACTCGCTGAACTATACATTACACTCGCTGAACTATACATTACACTCGCTGAACTATACATTACACTCGCTGAACTACACAATACACTCGCTGAACTATACATTACACTCGCTGAACTATACATTACACTCGCTGAACTATACATTACACTCGCTGAACTATACATTACACTCGCTGAACTATACATTACACTCACTGAACTATACATTACACTCACTGAACTATACATTACACTCGCTGAACTATACATTACACTCGCTGAACTATACATTACACTCGCTGAACTACACATTACACTCGCTGAACTACACATTACACTCGCTGAACTATACATTACACTCACTGAACTATACATTACACTCGCTGACTATACATTACACTCGCTGAACTATACATTACACTCGCTAAACTATACATTACACTCGCTAAACTATACATTACACTCGCTGAACTATACATTACACTCGCTGAACTATACATTACACTCGCTGAACTATACATTACACTCGCTGAACTATACATTACACTCGCTGAACTATACATTACACTCGCTGAACTATACATTACACTCGCTGAACTATACATTTCACTCGCTGAACTATACATTACACTCGCTGAACTATACATTACACTCGCTGAACTATACATTACACTCGCTGAACTATACATTACACTCGCTGAACTATACATTACACTCACTGAACTATACATTACACTCGCTGAACTATACATTACACTCGCTGAACTATACATTACACTCGCTGAACTATACATTACACTCACTGAACTATACATTACACTCACTGAACTATACATTACACTCACTGAACTATACATTACACTCGCTGAACTATACATTACACTCGCTGAACTATACATTACACTCGCTGAACTATACATTACACTCGCTGAACTATACATTACACTCGCTGAACTATACATTACACTCACTAAACTATACATTACACTCGCTGAACTATACATTACACTCGTTGAACTATACATTACACTCACTGAACTATACATTACACTCACTGAACTATACATTACACTCACTGAACTATACATTACACTCGCTGAACTATACATTACACTCGCTGAACTATACATTACACTCGCTGAACTATACATTACACTCGCTGAACTATACATTACACTCGCTGAACTATACATTACACTCGCTGAACTATACATTACACTCGCTGAACTATACATTACACTCACTGAACTATACATTACACTCACTGAACTATACATTACACTCACTGAACTATACATTACACTCGCTGAACTATACATTACACTCGCTAAACTATACATTACACTCGCTAAACTATACATTACACTCACTGAACTACACATTACACTCGCTGAACTACACATTACACTCGCTAAACTATACATTACACTCACTGAACTACACATTACACTCGCTGAACTACACATTACACTCGCTAAACTATACATTACACTCGTTGAACTATACATTACACTCGCTGAACTATACATTACACTCGCTGAACTATACATTACACTCGCTGAACTACACATTACACTCGCTAAACTATACATTACACTCGTTGAACTATACATTACACTCACTGAACTATACATTACACTCGCTGAACTATACATTACACTCACTGAACTATACATTTCACTCGCTGAACTATACATTACACTCGCTGAACTATACATTACACTCGCTGAACTATACATTACACTCGCTGAACTACACATTACACTCGCTGAACTATACATTACACTCGCTGAACTATACATTACACTCGCTGAACTATACATTACACTCACTGAACTATACATTACACTCGCTGAACTATACATTACACTCGCTGAACTATACATTACACTCGCTGAACTATACATTACACTCACTGAACTATACATTACACTCGCTGAACTATACATTACACTCGCTGAACTACACATTACACTCGCTGAACTATACATTACACTCGCTGAACTATACATTACACTCGCTGAACTATACATTACACTCACTGAACTATACATTACACTCGCTGAACTATACATTACACTCGCTGAACTATACATTACACTCGCTGAACTATACATTACACTCACTGAACTATACATTACACTCGTTGAACTATACATTACACTCACTAAACTATACATTACACTCACTAAACTATACATTTGTTTTGTAATGCTGTGGCTTTGTTCTGCGTTTGATTTGTTTTTCTTTTCGTAGTTGTAGGTAGTTGTGGTCACAGCTGTAGTCTCTCCTGTAGTGAGGAGTTTTGGTGGGTGGTTGTCAGGCGGCCGACGCTTAGGGAGGTGAAAGTAATGACTACACCTTCACTCTACCTCCTGCCTCCCCTCCATTCCTTCTCCCTCCCTCCGTACCCTTATTTATTACCACACTTTCATTTCTTCTCCTTTCCATCCACCCTCTATTCTCCATCCCTCCCTCTCTCTCTCTCCACATCGCCAAGTCTTCCTCCCAAGGCTCCCTTCAACTCCTACCCCCTACCTCTCCTGACCTTCCCTGCGTCACCCTTCCTCCACCGTCCCTCCCTCACTCCCTCCCACCCTCCCTCCTTCCTTCCTCCCCCCCCCACCCTCCCTCCTTCCTTCCTCCCCCCCCCCTCTCTCCTTCCCTCCTTCCCTCCCTCCCTCCCTCAGGCAACAATAGCCTCACCACCTCCTCGTCCTGGTCACTCCTCAAAGGTCGAGGTCTCGTCAGCCGCCTGAAGGAGGGGTACAGAATTCCCGCCTTTATAGGACTAAGTTGATGTGTGTGTGTGTGTGTGTGTGTGTGTGTGCGTTTCTTTCATCAAGTTGAGAAATGAGGAGAGTTTGTACAATATATTCATAGGTTGCTTCACTCTCTCTCTCTCTCTCTCCTCTCTCCTCCTCCTCCACACGAAAACACATTAGTGAGGGAAGTGTTGTGAATACTAATAACTATATCACCTTCATTCGAGGTCACCACCATGCTGGGTCACCACCATGCCGGGTCACCACTATACTGGGTCACCACCATACTGGGTCACCACCATGCTGGGTCACCACCACCATACTGGGTCACCATCATACCGGGTCACCATCATACCGGGTCACCATCATACTGGGTCACCACCATACTGGGTCACCACCATGCCGGGTCACCACCATACTGGGTCACCACCATACTGGGTCATGGGTAGGAGTGTTTATTACACAAACACGATATGGGCGTTTGATCAGACGTGGGCGGGGTCAATGGGCACTCGTGAGATATGTGACCTAACTTCTCTACCTACCCACAATGCTCTATCCACACGCCCATTCCCACGTCTGCTCTGTTATTCCCACGCCTTCCCCCTTCTACGCCCACGTTGCATCAGTCCCATACGCTCTTACACACACCCACATCAAATCTACGCCCATTACCTCCTCGTTCAACCAACATCTACAACACATCTACACCCAATACACCAATACCACACCCACCCACCACACAGCCCACCAACCCACCCACCACACCCACCCACCACACAACCCACCAACCCACCCACCCACACACACAGCTGAATGAAAATGTTTAAGAATGTTCCGCAAGACTCAAGAACAGCAAGACATCTTTTCAGAAAGGTCAAGATGGAATGTGAGGCACTAACCCTTCCCCCCCCCCTCCGAGGTCATAACAGGACCCCCGTTGAGGTCATGACAGGTTCTCGAGGGTCAGTTTTATATATATTTTGAAGTTTAGTTTTATTCCATGTCCACGTAATAAGTATTTTTAGTATAAACTAAGTCAAAATCTAACTAAATTAAACCAACTTAACGGAAATTTAACCAAACGAAACTAATTTCAACCACACTTAACTAATTCAGGTGCGCCCCAGCTCCAGGTGTGTCTCCATGGCTTACTGTGGTAGGTAAACAGACTTACCTGGGCGCTGCCTTGTACAGGTGAGATGGCCTTGTTAACTATTGTGTACCTGGAACGAAAACAAATCAATTACTTTTGTCTGCTGATCAGAGCACGTGTGTGTGTGTGTGTGCGCTTCAAGACGAATAACGGCTGCTGTGATAGTGCCTGGTGGAGAGAGGGGGGGGGGGAGTGTGAAGGGGTTTGGTGGTGCTTGGTGAGACGGAGAGCAGCAGTGAGGGAGGGAGAGCAGCAGTGAGGGAGGGAGAGCAGCAGTGAGGGAGTGAGAGCAACAGTGAGGGAGGGAGAGCAGCAGTGAGGGAGGGAGACCAGCAGGGAGGGAGGGAGGGAGAGCAGCAGTGATGGAGGGAGACCAGCAGGGAGGGAGGGAGGGAGAGCAGCAGTGATGGAGGGAGACCAGCAGGGAGGGAGGGAGGGAGGGAGAGAGAGCAGCAGTGAGGGAGGGAGAGCAGTAGTGAGGGAGGGAGAGCAGCAAGGAGGGAGGGAGGGAGAACAGTGAGGGAGGGAGAGCAGCAGACAGGGAGGGAGGGAGAGCTGCAGGTAGGTGGAAGACCAGCAGTGGGCAGGGGGTGGGTTAAGAGGTGGGCAGTGGGCCGCGACCCTCAGCACACCTCCACCAGTCAAGCAGAAACTTAACAAAATGATTCGACCTTCCTCTTCCTCCACCCGGAACAAATATTGCGTAGGTGTGGGTGGGTGGGTGGGTGGGTGGGTAGGTGTGTGGGTGGGTGGGTGCATCAACCTAACCTAACCTAATTACGTTGGGTCAGGCTTAATTGCTTAGGTTAGGTTAGGTTTGGTTAGGTTAGGTTAGGTTAGCGTGATGTGACTGGGGCTCATTTCACCTGGAGCAGACACAACACGCCCTATAGGGAGCTGGCCCACCTGTCTGCCTTTCACCAGGTAAGACTCCACCTGGCTGTCTTACCTGCCCGTACATGTGGAGGAAGAAAGGAGGAAGAAAAGATGGTGGAGGAGGAAGAAAAGATGGTGGTGAGGTGGGAATAAAAAGAGAGGGATGAGGAGGAAGATGGAGGAGGAAGGAAGGAACGGGGAAAGGGGCAATAGAAGGAGAGGGAGAAGATAAAGGTGATTTCCATTTAGTTTATTTACCTGTGCAACAATCACTCGAGGTTTTGGTTCAACAAGAGACGACGTACGAATTTGATACTATTTCATTATGTTTTTTTTACGAAATTATTAACGATCACAATTACGCCGTTCATGGAATTATATCGAATTAGTATGGTACTTTAACTACCTAATTAACTAATATAGTGTTAGTGTTTTGAACTTAAGTCATAATGGTTAATTATTGTTAGATATTAAAACTGAACTAACACGCCCAGTTTAGTCAATAGGTACAGGTGGGTGTTTTAGGCCCATCCCGATTATTTCTATCCTAATTAGAATGTTTTGCCACAGGTAAGTTAAAGAGGCAGAGGTACCAGTTTACACACGCGCAGGTGATTTAAATACAGGTACTTTCAAACCTCAACACCCATTAAGGCCTCGTAAATAACTCTTTCTGAAAAAATTCCGTGATCTTTGTGTGTGTGTGTAGTGGGTGGGGAGGGAAAGGGTGGGTCAGGGTGGGTCAGGGGAGGGAGGGAGGGTGGGTGTGTGTGTGGGGGGGGGGGGGGTAGTTCAGATTAGACTATGTAAGCTAAGGTAACTTTTTGTAGTCTGGGATTAGGTTAGGTTAGACGAGACTAGGTTCAAATCGTCTACTCTAAACGAAACTCCCGATTATATCAATAACTTAATGTTTCTTTTCTTTGTTTTGTTTATATCACGATATCTTGTCATCCCGCTCACACAGTTCGTGAACCAACCAGTCGCCTTCACGGATTATCAAGGATCGTGACGTCATTTAGTTAGAAAAACGACCCCCTCCGCCCCGACGCTTGTGAGTGAAGTGTGGTGGTCGACCTCTCCTTCTCAGTCTCGGTTCACACTTGGTGATGAGCGGACGTTGCCTGAAGACACTCCTGGTGAGTAACTCTTACCTTGACTCATCGTGTTTTAAGATTTACTCATCGTCTCAAGTGTTTAGTTATCTTTACTCATCGTCTCAAGGGTTGGAAGTGTTAACGTATTTACAACCCCGAGTTATGAAGTTTATTCATGATCTTAGACTCATGACTCACCACCTTACTCATGATAGTGTCAATAACCTAACCTACCCCTAACCTAATCTATCCTTACCCCAACTCAACCTAACCTAACCTAACCTACCCCTAATCTATCCTTACCCCAACTCAACCTAACCTAACCTACCCCTAATCTATCCTTACCCCAACTCAACCTAACCTAGCCGAACATAACCTAACCTACCCCTAACCTAATCTATCCTTACCCCAACTCAACCTAACCTAACCTAGCCGAACATTACCTAACCTACCCCTAACCTAATCTATCCTTACCCCAACTCAACCTAACCTAACCTAACCTAACCCAGGGGAATGTCATAAGCAAGCCTGGTACACTTCCGGATCTGTGTATGAACTATACTTGTATTTAGACATACCTTTACCTGTACCTTTAATTACACCTGTACCTGTACCTTTAATTACACCTGTACCTGTACCTTTAATTACACCTGTACCTGGACCTTTAATTACACCTGTACCTGGACCTCTAATAGTAATTACGAACAGGTAAACTGAATATGAATTTAGTACAAAAGTTCAAACCTATCCTTTACTTAACCTATCCTTTACTTAACCTAACCTATCCTTTACTTAACCTAACCTATCCTTAACCTAACCTATCCTTTACTTACCCTAACCTATCCTTTACTTAACCTAACCTATCCTTAACCTAACCTATCCTAAACCTAACCCTGTCCTTAACCTAACCTGTCCTTAACCTAACCTGTCCTTAACCTAACCTGCCTTAACCTAACCTAACCTCTCCCTACCCCCAACCTACGTGGCATGACTTACTCAACATGCTAAATTCTCCCAGTCGATAAGTTTTAGAGTCCCGTCGTAAAATGTTCCTCAAGCATCAGTTTTTACCCAAGGAGACAATAATGTGGCGACCATCCCCAATAGAGGCACATAAGTTGATCTCTCACCATCAGTTAAAGAGACGTCAATCAACTTTCACTCTTATCTATCCATAAATTAATGACCCAAAGTTAAATCTCGTAAGTTAAGGTAATTTTTTTTTCTCTCGTAAATGGATACTTGGTGGACGCGTCTTAAGTGTTATTTTAAACTAAGATGTAAAATCAGTTTCTTAAAAGATCGTGGTTTATGTTTTTCTCCCTAAGTGATGATGTAACAGAGCATCTTATTGGCTCATACTCGAGTTACGTCACAAACATTACATCTGAGACACGATCATAACAACAACAGACAGACTTGTTCACCTCAGTTACGACATTGCTGACGTATTACGACTTCCCAAGAATCTGGACTGAAATTCAAAGATTCTCGATTCAGTTTTCTCCTCCATAAATGAGAGAAGTGAGACAACATTTCGAAGTAAAAAGGTAGAGACTCAGAATATTTTACCTGCCCTATTAACTGAAGGTAGGTTAAAAAAATAGGGAAGGTCTCAAAGGGTCATTCTACTATTCCAACATATGTGTATCATCACCTATTTTGGTTATCCTATTAAAAATTACCCGTTTTTGCTAATTAATAAATCACCTATTTTTTACATTGTCATCTACTATTCCGAATCATTATATCACCGATTTTTTGCTAATTAATTTATCTTCACCTGTTACTTATTTAATTACCTATTCTTCCTAACTTAATTAATCTCCAATTATATCTAAGTCCTTTATCGCTATTATCTTCTCCTCTTCTTTATCGTGTTTTCTTCTGGTCAATTTATCATCCATATTATTTTCTAAGTTATTTGTATTTTGTAAAGAAAGTTAGTTGACGGAATATATTTGATGACAAATGATCCCCTGAACTGGTTAGGTTAGGTTGGGTTAGGTTGGGTTGGGTTAAGGGGTGGTTAGGTTAGGTTATATTAAGTTAGGTAAGGTTAGGTTTGTTTAGGTTAAGTCAGGTTACGTTAAGTTAGGTTAAGCTACATTAAATGGCGTTACGTTTTACATCTTGTCAAGGAACTAATCGAGGCAGAATTTCACTACACTTCCTTACACGCTTAGAGTTAATAAGACTCTAGTGAGGTGCCGGTGGGTGTGTTGAGGCGGTGTGTGTGTGTGCTGGTCCCTGGCGCCCGAGGTGTGACCTGACCTAGTATGGGGTTACTAAGCTGCCCTATATGGTGACCTTACGTGAGGGGGGGGGTGCTGTGTGGGTGGTGGTTGTGGATGGTATGGTGTTGGTAATGGTGATAATTGTTGCTAGTGGTGGTAGTAGTGTTGGTGGTTGTTGGTGGTGATGTGGGTAGTGGTGATAATAATTGTTGCTAGTGGTGGTAGTAGTGTTGGTGGTTGTTGGTGGTGATGTGGGTAGTGGTGATAATAATTGTTGCTAGTGGTGGTAGTAGTGTTGGTGGTTGTCGGTGGTGATGTGGGTAGTGGTGATAATTGTTGCTAGTGGTGGTAGTAGTGTTGGTGGTGATGTGGGTAGTGGTGATAATTGTTGTTATTAATGACATGACTCAAACATCAAACACTCTAGAGATCAAACATCACCACTTCACCAGGTCATACTTCACCACATCCTCAATGACGTTTTTAACATGGTCACTTAAGCTCTCTCTCATCACACACCACTTACAAATACACTTATCACTTGTCACACCCTTCATAACGCAGATTATTTACGCATTACGCATATATTAAGGTATATTAAGCCTATTATTCACTCATATTACGTAAACATATTAACTTGATCTTGTTACACCTGTGAGTCACCAGTAATCAATACAGATGAATCACAGGTTAAGTTACACACCTCTTAATCTTACCTGTCGTGTGTGTGTGTGTGTCCGTGTTCCTCTGTGCGTAAGAATGACCATCTGAAGTACAAATCACTGTCATAAACGAAGAGGAATTAGTGAAGACATGATTGGATGTGTAGTAAGAGACGTGTAGATGGTTGTAGAAGAAATTATAATCTTTTTCCTCTCCGTTTTTTTTTCTTTTCCTGGTTGGTGGAGCTTTTGTGTTGGCGCGTGAAGCCATCCATCTTATGTGAGTTGAATTATTGGTGAGGTTGTTCTTTTTCGTGTCTTCATTCCTCTCGTGAGATGATGATTGGAAGAGAGAGAGAGGGAGAGAGAGGGGGGGGTAAAGAGAGAGAGAGAGAGAGGGAGAGGGAGGGAGTAGGGGGAGGTATATCACACTCTCTCTTTTACGTCTGGTGGTGTTCTGATCTCAAGGGGCGTAACATAAGGAGAGGGAGGAGGAGGAGGAGGAGGAGGAAGATGTGGTTGGAAAGAGGGGGGGGGGGAGACAAGGGTGTGTGAGGGGGGGGGGATGAGAGGGATGTTAGTGTGTGGGGGAGAGGGGTGGTATTGTGGGAAATTGTGCACTGAGGCGTTGTACAGAGAGAGACACCCCCCCCCTCTCTCTCTCTCTCTCTCTCTCATGGAAAGCGAGACATCACAAAGGTTACACAAGAATACAGAGATAACACAGGTAGGCCACGCGAGGTCACAGGCCCAGGTGTGTGGTGTAGTACCCGACCGTAAGTATAACCACGCCTTAAAGCGAACACAACCACGCGAAGGTCTGTTTTTACCAAGCCCTGTAAAGTGAGCGTCCCAGAAACTACACTCTTGGAAATAAGGTCTTGAGGTACAGTGTGTGTGTGTGTGTGTGTGGGTGTGTGGGTGTGAGTGTGTGTGTGTGTGTGTGTGTTGACTCTGAAGGTAAACAAGTAATATAACTAAATACAACAGGTTAAGTGAAATTGATTGTTTATTTAGGTTGATTTGTTATTCTAGTTAAGGGTCTGTCAGCTGCGTGTGTCGTTCCTACTATCGAGGTTAATAGGTTGTTGTTTTACCTGTGATTATAACAGGTGTGTTGGGTCTGTTGTTGTGAATTATGGGAAGATTACCTGTAGGTCTCTCCCCTCCCCACCTCCCACCTGTACCTCTACAACGCTTCCACCGCACCCTCACACCTCTCCCACGCCCCCTGCGCCTCTCCCACGCCCTCTACGCCTTTGTTTACATCACCAAGACACGCCCTGATGCAACACCCACTCAGTGAGGCGTACATGACTTTTGTATGTTCAGTCACGGGGGCGTACACACACACACACACACACACCGCACCAGACTACTCATCGCTCCAAGGCGCCCTGGACAGGCTACAGGCATGGACTACGGAGAACAAGGTCACCATCAACCACACCAAAACCGTAGTCATGCACATCAATACCGCCACCACTCCAGTGCAAGCCCCAGCAGTCACAGTGGGCGCCCATCCTCTCCAGCTGGTGCAGTCTGCCAAACTCCTGGGTGTAACTATAGACAACAAACTGGACTGGAAGGCCCATGTAAATAGCACAGTCAAGGCAGCCTCGTACCGTCTCTACATGCTACGAAGACTTAGGTCACTTGGGACACCCACGCCAGAGCTGAGGACCATCTACAACGCCTTTATTCTCCCCAAACTAACGTATGCGTCACCAGCCTGGTCGTCTTCCCTCAACTCCACCCAACAACGTCAGCTAGAGAAGGTACAGAAAAGGGCCTGCAGAATCATGCTCGGCGCAGAATACTCCGGCTACACCAACGCTCTCTCCACCCTGGAAATGACATCCCTCAGTGACCTCCACCACCAAGCACTGGAAAGGTTTGGCAGTGGACTTCTGCACCACCCTCGTCCACCTCCTACCGCCCCCCACCCACCTCGTGCAGTCCGCCACTACAACAAAATTCAGCCCATAAGAGCCCGCACCGATAGATATAAGAACAGCACCATCCCATCTATTGTTAAAATAATAAACAACTCCTGATTTATGTACTGTACAGCCCTGTAAATGTATTCAATGCATATTATATCATTATGTCTAAATCAAATGTAAGTCTGTATATTTTCAGCCACCGGCTGCAACTCTATTAATAAACCGTTTATTATTATTATTATTATTATTATTATTATTATTACACACACACACACACACACACACACACACACACACTTTCCTTCATTAGTGTCTATAAATTTAAGGTTATGGCAACTCAAAAGTCATTTCCTGATTGGTCCTTTCCTTGCTGAAGATCTAAAATAACTCGTACCAATCAGAACGTCTTAAAAATCGTTTCCTCTACAATTGCTAGAGAATTTCCTCACCATTACCTGCCAAAGGGCCGGAGTGTTTACCTCTGTGGTCTGGCTGTCATGGGGTGAAGGGGGAGGGTCATCAGGGAGTCACGACCTTACCTATGTCTCCAGCTACACCTCTCTCTCTCTCTCTCACCTGGGACTCACTCCATACCTGAAAACGGATTCATAACCTAACCTAATCTACCAGCTGACACATGTAAACACTACCAGCTAACACATTGTAAACATTACCAGCTGACACATGTAAACACTACCAGTTGTCACATTGTAAACACTACCAGCTGACACATTGTAAACACTACCAGCTGACACATATAAACACTACCAGCTGACACATGTAAACACTACCATTTATCACATTGTAAACACTGCCAGCTGACTCATGTAAACACTACCAGCTGACACATGTAAACACTACCAGCTGACACATTGTAAACACCTCCAGCTGACACATGTAAACACTACCAGCTGACACATGTAAACACTACCAGCTGACACTGTAAACATTACCAGCTGACACATGTAAACACTACCAGCTGACACACTGTAAACACTACCAGCTGACACACTGTAAACACTACAAGCTGACACATTGTAAACACTACCAACTAGCTGACTGTAAACACTACCAGCTGACACATTGTAAGCACCACCAACTGACACATGTAAACACTACCAGCTGACACATTGTAAACACCACCAACTGACGTGTAAACACTACCAGCTAACACATTGTAAACACTACCAACTAACACCACCAACTGACACATGTAAACACTACCAGCTAACACATTGTAAACACCACCAACTGACACGTGTAAACACTACCAGCTAACACATTGTAAACACTACCAACTAACACCACCAACTGACACATGTAAACACTACCAGCTAACACATTGTAAACACCACCAACTGACACGTGTAAACACTACCAGCTAACACATTGTAAACACTACCAACTAACACCACCAACTGACACATGTAAACACTACCAGCTAACACATTGTAAACACCACCAACTGACACATGTAAACACTACCAGCTGACACATTGTAAACACTACCAGCTAACACATTGTAAACACCACCAACTGACACGTGCAAACACTACCAGCTAACACATTGTAAACACTACCAGCTGACACATTGTAAACACTACCAACTAACACATTGTAAACACTACCAGCTGACACATTGTAAACACAACCAGCTAACGCATTGTAAACACTACCAGCTGACACTGTAAACATTACCAGCTGACACATGTAAACACTACCAGCTGACACATTGTAAACACTACCAGCTAACACATTGTAAACACACCTAGCTGACACATTGTAAACACTACCAGCTGACTCATGTAAACAAACACTGTACCGAGTAACATTTACACAGTTAACAAGGCCTTGAGGTGATCAGGTAGTTGACCACTTTTATTTTTATTGATTTTTTCCTTCTATTTTACTATTGCTGTTTTGTGTTACTGTGATCGACTTTTGTGTGTAGAGTTCCTGTGTTCTTGTTATTATTACCATGCCCAATGTTGGTGTCTATAAAGGTCGGTCGGTCTGTCTGTCTTTGTCTGTCTGTCTGTCTTTATTTATGTATGTTTGTCTGTCTGGTCTGTCTGTCTGTATGTATGTGTGTCTCCTTCTTTATGTCTGTCTGTCTGTCTGTATGCATGTATGTCTGTCTCTTTCTGTCTGTCTGTCTGGTCTGTCTGTCTGTCTGTCTCTTTCTTTATGTCTGTCTGTCTGTTCCATACCTCAGGATCTATTGAAATATTTTTTTCAATAATGGATTAACCTAACCCAACTTGTGTTAACTTACGAGGAAATATTATCCTTCTTAACCTTTCGTGAATGTGGACCAAGGTTGTCGTAGGAGGGGGGGGGGGGGTAGTGGTGGCGTGATGGAACACCTGTACTGTGGTGGTGGTGTGGTGTGGTGTGGTGCTGATGGTGGTGGTGATAGTATTATTGGTGACCACAACCACCACCACCACCACACAATCTCAACCACCACAACCACTACCACACAACCAGTTTCTCGCTCCGGTTAATGTCAACGTGATTCTGACCAGTTGGTGATTTTTCAAACTCCGTGACATTTACCGACACACACACACACACACACACACTTGGTGCTCGTGAGAACATAAGCGTTTTAACACCAAGATGGAAGAATTGCTTGGTAATATCCCCTACCCCCTATTAACACAAACTGTCGGTGTGATTAAAGACGCAATGACGCAATTTACCTTTTACGCACTTAGCACTCGAGTTTCAATGACGCAAGTAGTGATATTTAAGAAGCGGTTCGGTGTAATTAATGACGCA
Source organism: Homarus gammarus (assembly GCA_958450375.1). Classification (NCBI taxonomy): domain Eukaryota; kingdom Metazoa; phylum Arthropoda; class Malacostraca; order Decapoda; family Nephropidae; genus Homarus; species Homarus gammarus. The sequence goes on along the minus strand of CAUDMG010003885.1, from coordinate 1,229,434 downwards.
ATGACGCGATTTGTCTATAATGAGAAGGAGGACGCGTGTGGTATGTTATGTAAATTGTGAAGAGGTATTAGGAAATAACCTTTGTAATTACCGAAGCAATGAGGTAATTCAACTTTAATGACATGATCGCTTGTTACTTCAGTGACGCAAGAATCTCAGAAATCAACGATGCGAAATGTATAATGAATGAAACAATGTAAAACAAAATTCTTGAATGCCGTAAACGCTTGGTCAATAATCTAAGCAGTGTTCACTCTTTATATGACGCAAATTTGTGACGCAACGATTTTAATCAACAGTTAACGTAGTGCTCACATTTTGACTCAAATTCTGAAGAAAAAATCGATATGGTCCGTATAATAATAAATGACGCAATTTTTTGTTTGACGCAACGGTGTGGTTCATAAATAAAACAGCTGAGGAATTTTTATAAGTGCCAGTGTTGTGGGAGGAGGAATGTGGAGGAAGGGAAAGGAGTGGGAGGGGTGAAGGAGGAAGGAGAGGAGTGGAGAGTAGGGTTAAACGTCTGGCGATGATGATAGGTTGTACAGGCGTTGCTTCCCTTACACGAGCGCCAGAGCTGATGAGGGGGGGGGGAGAGGGGGGGTAGTGGTACAATGTATATTTATGTGATGACCTCCTTGTACACATGTAAACACCCATATGTCTGTACGTACACGTGTAAGGATGGACGGACGGACGGACGGACGGACGGGGACACACACACACACACACACACACACACACACACACTACATATTTACTCTATAAAAATGGACCCACCACCTCCACCAGCACAAAAACTAGCTGCGGGGTTACCAGCTAAGAAGCTCTGGCCTTGCCCTCCTGATGGTGCTGCCTCCTTCACCGTCTACGTCAGCCTTACACTGTGATCATGGCTCTCTTAACCTTGCTATATTGCACAACGGAGGAGCCAGACGGACTAACTAACCAGAGAGATGATATGTATTTTAATTACCTTCTTCCGTCCTTCGCCTCTCCCACTTCTCCATCTCTTCTCCCCTCCACTCCCCTTTCTCCCCACCACCTCTCATTCACCCCTTCATATCCCCACTACCCCCTCCTCATCACCCCTCATACTACAACTGACACACATCAGACCCAGCACCAGGCAGTACCTCTTACGCACAGACCGCGTAAAAAAATTTAGTTATAATCAAATTTCTCCGTCAGCTTCGACATAAAAATTCTCTTCGTCAGTGAGTCAGTTAGTTAGTGGGTCAGTTAGTTTGTGAGTCAGTTAGCCAGTGAGTCAATTTGTTAGCGAGTCAGTTAGCCAGTGATGTCAGTTAGTGAGTCAGTTAGCCAGTGAGTCAATTTGTTAGTGAGTCAGTTAGCCAGTGAGTCAGTTAGTGAGTCAGTTAGCCAGTGAGTCAGTTATTGAGTCAGTTTGCCAGTGAGTCAGTTTGCCAGTGAGTCAGTTTGTTATTGAGTCAGTTAGCCAGTAAATCAGTCAGTTAGTGAGTCAGTTATCCAGTAAGTCAGTTAGTTAGTGGGTCAGTTAGCCAATGAGTCAGTTTGTTATTGAGTCAGTTAGCCAGTAAATCAGTCAGTTAGTGAGTCAGTTATCCAGTAAGTCAGTCAGTTAATGAGTCAGTTAGCCAATGGTGGTAAAAAATATCACCGTTTAGGCAACTCCTGGGTTGGGTTGGGTTAGGTTAGTGGAGGTTAGGGTAGGGTAGGTTAGGTTAGGCTAGGTCAGGTCAGGTCCTACAGGATACTAATGTTCACGTTACCTGGATTCTGACTCATAAAAACTCAGAAAATATTTACCCGTGTGGTCATTTCAGAAGTATTTAAGTGGGTGAAAGGAATCAATAAAGGAGATATAGATAAAGTTCTTATAATATCCGAGCAGGATAGGACTCGGAGCAACGGATTCAGGTTGGATAAATTTAGGTTTAGGAGGGAGATAGGAAGAAACTGGTTCACAAATAGGGTGGTGGACGAGTGGAACAAGCTTACCAACTTTGTAGTAAGTGCTGGAACACTGGAAAGTTTTAAAAGGAGGCTAGATAGATTCATGGATGATAGAGTGGTAGTAACTCTCGACAGGAGCTGCCATGCACAGGCCAACCGGTCTATTGCAGACTTCTTATTTTCTTAAGGTTCCTATACCCCGCCCCGCCCCGCCCCATCTGTCTGTCAACCTCTAGCAGTCACACGGGATATCCAAACACCTGAGATAATTACTCGCAACTCCTTAAAACACACAGGAATGTTATAGTGTTTTTCTACCACACAGGTGAGGAAAAATGCAATTAGTGGAGGGGAATGTGTGAAGGTAATGTGACCTTCTCTTATAACTTAGCCTCGTCGGGTACCTGTGACGACTATTGGGTCATTATCAAGGTGTGGCCCCCGTCTACCACACCCTCACTACATCAACCACACTCCTGATCACATCTACCACACCCTCACTACATCAACCACACACTGCTGACCCCAACCACCATATCCCCTAGCCTCATCCGCCACACTCCTGACCTCATCCACCACATCCCCTGACCTCATCCGCCACACTCCTGACCTCATCCACCACATCCCCTGACCTCATCCGCCATATCCCCTAGCCTCATCCACCACACTCCTGACCTCATCCACCACATCCCCTGACCTCATCCACCATATCCCCTAGCCTCATCCACCACACTCCTGACCTCATCCGCCACACTCCTGACCTCATTCACCACATCCCCTGACCTCATCCGCCACACTCCTGACCTCATCCACCACATCCCCTGACCTCATCCGCCACACTCCTGACCTCATCCACCACATCCCCTAGCCTCATCCGCCACACTCCTGATCTCATTCACCACACCCACTAACCACATCCACCACACCCAATTGGATATCCTCTGATGCAACACAACACTTACCTCCCCCCTCCCCCCCCCCCCTACACAGGTGATGAGGGAATTGAAACAACATTAGCAAAAGAGGTTTCAACACTATGAAACTCTGGCTTCCGGTGCCTGAGTCATGCACAACAGCAGCTGCTCAGGGCCGGAACACCTTCAGCAACTCTCATGAGGCAATGACTGAACAGAAGCCAGACAGCTTGAGTTTACTAAGGCCAGATATACCTCATGACTACTGAAGCCAGACAGCGTGAGTTTACTAAGGCCAGATATACCTCATGACTACTGAAGCCAGACAGCGTGAGTTTACTAAGGCCAGATATACCTCATGACTACTGAAGCCAGACAGCGTGAGTTTACTAAGGCCAGATATACCTCATGACTACTGAAGCCAGACAGCGTGAGTTTACTAAGGCCAGATATACCTCATGACTATTGGAGCCAGATACGTACCATGAATGTACTAAAGCCAGATATTACACCATGAATGTACTCGTCCTTTCGGGAGTCAGGAGGCTACAGATGTACTCAGTGAACAAGTGTACATCACCAAAGTACTGTACTAAAACAAGGACAGCCCTACCTGATCCTTGTTTTAATTAGCACAGGTAAACACAGGTAAATATCAGCACAGGTAATAAAAAGGATAATAGAAGGAAAACATTAGTGGAAATATTTTAGTAGCGTTATAGGAGTGTCAGGAAGAGTATCAGGAAGAGTGTCAGGAGGAGTGTCAGGAAGAGTATCAGGAGGAGTGTCAGGAGGAGTGTCAGGAAGAGTGTCAAGAAGGGTGTCAGGAAGGAGTGTCAGGAAGAGTGTCAGGAAGAGTGTCAGGAAGCGAACACCTTTCCTATAATTAGTTAAGCTTATAACCGTCTACCTGTGAATACCAGGTGTGAGAAGTGATACATTGAATTACTTAATACCTTATCATTAATTAGTATTATTATTAACGAAAACTTTGTTGCTAATCTATATTACTATTATTTAATTATGCGACACATTCTCTCAACGCATTATTAATAACTGTGTACAGAGGTTAGATAAGGTTGGGTTGGGTTAGGTTAGGTTAGATAAGGTTAGGTTAGGTTAGATAAGGTTAGGTTGGGTTAGGTTAGGTTAGATAAGGTTAGGTTAGGTTAGATAAGGTTAGGTTAGGTTGGGTTAGGTTAGGTTAGATTAGGTTGGGTTAGATAAGGTTAGGTTAGGTTAGATAAGGTTAGGTTAGGTTGCCATGTGCACAGATGAGTCACCAAATTAACAATACTTTATTAGGTGTTCTTATAGACAACAAAATAAATGGTGAAAAGTACACGTCAGGGAGGGTGTGGATGACGTGGTGATCAGAGTGCACGTCAGGGAGGGTGTGGATGACGTGGTGATCAGTACACGTCAGGGAGGGTGTGGATGACGTGGTGATCAGTACACGTCAGGGAGGGTGTGGATGACGTGGTGATCAGAGTGCACGTCAGGGAGGGTGTGGATGACGTGGTGGTCAGAGTGCACGTTAGGGAGGGTGTGGAAGACGTGCACTGGTTCAGACTCTGCAGTAATAAAGGGGAAAGTTACCTGCCCAGTTTTTTTTTTTACCTGGTAGCGAAGGTTAAGATGGTGGAGGGTGTGGTAGAGGGTGGAGGGTGTGGTAGAGTGTGAGAGGGTGGAGAGTGAGGTGGAGGATGGATAAAGAGTGGGTGGAGGATGGGGTGGGAGGGGGGAGGGTGAGAGGGAGAAAGGTTGGAGGGTGGGCGAATGGTTAGGGGGTTAGGAAGGGTGGGTAGGAGGAGAGGAAGGGGAGAGAAGAGGAGGGAAGGGGAGAGAAGAGGAGGGAAGGACACATTATTACAGTCTTCCTTCTCTTCCTCTTAAATCTGTGTCTCTTTCTCCGAGTTCTCTTCTTCTTCTCTTTGTGTCTGTCTGTCCCGTCTCTTTATCACCCTCTTCGCTTTTACCCTATCCCTATTATCATTCCGTCTATGCCTTCTCACTCCTTCCTCTTCTCTTATCGCTATTTCCTCTCCACGTCTTTCTATCACCCTCTTTATCACACCTTATCTTCACCTGTCTCCTTCATAATGCATATTCTCAAGCCACTATCTTGCCCCGAAGTCGAGCTAACACACGCACGTACTTTAAGGTCGGTAATTCCAGGTTTTCAAGGTGGTTATTAGACCCTATGGAGAAGAACCTGGTGAGACAGTCGTGGATCGTGTTTGTTTGTTTGTTTGTTTGTTTTTTTTGGGGGGTAAGGAGGTAAGTGCTAAATCACCTACGACAGCTGACCTGACCTGACCTGACCTAGCCTGAAAAAATTAACCTAACCAAACCAGACCAAACTTAAGAAAACCTAATCTAACTTAATTTTATCTTAATCTAACCTAATCTAACATAACATAACTTAACTTCAGCAAGACCAACTTAAACCTAAACAACTTAAACCTGATTTAACCCATCTAGCTTAATCTAACCTAAGGAAATGTAATCAAAGCAAAACATAACCTAACTTAAGTTAACCATTCTAGTGTTGTTTTTGTTACGTAATGTTGAGTTACGTTACGTTAGGTTTGGTTTAGTTAGGTTGCGTTAAGTTGATTTAGTTAGGTTAGGTTAGGTTAAGTTAAATTAGGTTTGGTTAGGTTAGGTTAGGTTCATGCTAGGTTAGGTTCACTCTAGATACGGTTAGGTTAAGTTAAATTAGGTTTAGTTAGGTTAGGTTAAATTCGTCTCACCTCCTTTAGGAAAAAATATAAAAATAACACTGACATTCGTGGTATTTCTCTGTTGCAACCTGCAGGTACCAACACAGTGTTCACCGCCCTCAATTTTCTATATGTAAACCATTTGAGTGTATCTCCTCCCTGGCTGGGGCGGTGAGCCAGGCCTGCGGTGTTTACGTCAGAAGAAGCAGTTATGGGGCAACACCCGCCAGCCACCGCCCTACAGACACACCAACACCTGCCCGACTTAATGTACCTGGTGCAACATGGTGACAGGTTGTGTTCAAAAACTTACACAACACCGCCTTGTTTTGCGACAAACGTAACCTAACCTAACCTAACCTAACCTCTACTGACCGAAACACCCGGGGGGGGGGGGGGGTCATCTCACCGCCCACACCCAGAAGCAAAGTGATGAAGTCAGGTGTTGTGTTTGTGACTTCCGGGACCCTGTGACATCCTCTTTATACTGTATACCAACACCACATACTGTATACCAGCACCACATACTGTATACCAACACCACATACTGTATACCAGCACCACATACTGTATACCAACACCATATACTGTATACCAACACCACATACTGTATACCAGCACCACATACTGTATACCAGCACCACATACTGTATACCAGCACCACATACTGTATACCAACACCACATACTGTATACCAGCACCACATACTGTATACCAACACCACATACTGTATACCAGCACCACATACTGTATACCAACACTACATACTGTATACCAACACCACATACTGTATACCAACACTACATACTGTATACCAACACCACATACTGTATACCAACACCACATACTGTATACCAGCACCACATACTGTATACCAACACCACATACTGTATACCAGCACCACATACTGTATATCAACACCACATACTGTATACCAGCACCACATACTGTATACCAACACTACATACTGTATACCAACACCACATACTGTATACCAACACTACATACTGTATACCAACACCACATACTGTATACCAACACCACATACTCTATACCAGCACCACATACTGTATACCAGCACCACATACTGTATACCAACACCACATACTGTATACCAGCACCACATACTGTATATCAACACCACATACTGTATACCAGCACCACATACTGTATACCAACACCACATACTGTATACCAACACTACATACTGTATACCAGCACCACATACTGTATACCAGCACCACATACTGTATACCAGCACCACATACTGTATACCAGCACCACATACTGTATACCAGCACCACATACTGTATACCAGCACCACATACTGTATACCAACACTACATACTGTATACCAACACCACATACTGTATACCAACACTACATACTGTATACCAGCACCACAGACTGTATACCAGCACCACATATTGTATACCAGCACCACATACTGTATACCAACACCACATACTGTATACCAGCACCACATACTGTATACCAACACCACATACTGTATACCAACACTACATACTGTATACCAACACCCCATACTGTATACCAACACTACATACTGTATACCAGCACCACATACTGTATACCAACACCACATACTGTATACCAACACTACATACTGTATACCAACACCCCATACTGTATACCAACACTACATACTGTATACCAGCACCACATACTGTATACCAGCACCACATACTGTATACCAACACCACATACTGTATACCAACACTACATACTGCATACCAGCACCACATACTGTATACCAGCACCACATACTGTATACCAACACTACATACTGTATACCAGCACCACATACTGTATACCAGCACCACATACTGTATACCAGCACCACATACTGTATACCAACACCATATACTGTATACCAACACCACATACTGTATACCAGCACCACATACTGTATACCAGCACCACATACTGTATACCAACACCATATACTGTATACCAACACCACATACTGTATACCAGCACCACATACTGTATACCAACACCACATACTGTATACCAACACCACATACTGTATACCAACACCACATACTGTATACCTACACCACATACTGTATACCAGCACCACATACTGTATACCAACACCACATACTGTATACCAGCACCACATACTGTATACCAGCACCACATACTGTATACCAACACCACATACTGTATACCAGCACCACATACTGTATACCAGCACCACATACTGTATACCAACACTACATACTGTATACCAGCACCACATACTGTATACCAGCACCACATACTGTATACCAACACCACATACTGTATACCAGCACCACATACTGTATACCAACACCACATACTGTATACCAACACCACATACTGTATACCAACACCACATACTGTATGGCGAACTCTCAGACACGTATTAATGTTAGAGCGGCAACACAAGGTCAGTTGTTGTGTTGACCTGAGCTGGGGATACCGGGTGAGGGAAGGTCAGCCGTGAACCAGGTCATGGAAGTCATTACCCTGTGAGTGAACAAGGTCTCTGTGAGTCAGAACCTCTCCCACCACAACCAAGTGTGAGTCATGACCCTGTTTGACCTCTTGGTAGAAATCAGTGTGAGTCATGACCAAGTGTGACCTTGAGTAGAAGTCAGTGCCTCATGACCAAGTGTGACCTCCTTGAGTTAAGGTCAGTATTAGCCATGATCCAGTGTGACCTTCGAGTAGAGGTCAGTGTGAGTTAGAGGGCTGGACTCACCCCTCACCTGTAAGAGTCATTCAACTGTGACATTGTGAAGTCATTGTCATTAACTCGGTCACTGTAGACAAATTCATGTATGAATACCTGAACTACAATACACACAATAAAACATGACAGGTGTCGGCAGGAGTAAACACTATCTTGTTAACATTGTTTCAGGTGTTGGCCAACATATACACACCGTGTGAGGCGACTTGGATGAAACCTACAACTTTGGTTAAGTTACAACTAGAATAATGACGAGACACTTTCTAAGCACGAGACTATAACCTAAGAGGTTCATGTTGTTGTGTTGTGGCCTCCATACAACATCACAACTCTCACTGTGTTCCAATATCCATTATGAAGACCTAATGCTCTTGACCTCCTACAGGTGGCGGTGACGATGGTGGCCATCTACGGTGACCCCAGCCCCGCCCACCCGCCCACCAGCCCCGCCCACCCGCCCACTCTTGATAAGTTGACCCCAGAGGAGGACCCCCGTCTGAGGAGAACAGTGGGCAGGTCGTCGTCGCGGGTGTTTGTCAACACGTCGGTGCCTTACAGCGTGGCGCCTCAGCCTGTGCAGGACACCCCCGAGGTGGCCTTGGCCAGGGACCACTTCCTCTATACCTTCCACAGGATCAGGGAGGCGATCATGGCCGCTGAGGGTCACCACCTCCACCACGACGTGAAGAACGACTTGCACGACCACCTCCATGGGCACGCCCATGCCCATGCCCACTTATACGACCATGTGCACGACCTTTCCCAGGGCCATGCGCACGACCCTTCCCAGGACTATGCGCACGACCACTTACACGAACATGCACACGACCATGTGCACGACCCTTTCCAGGACCATGCGCACGACCACTTACACGACCATGCGCACGACCCTTCCCAGGACCATGTGCACGACCTTTCCCAGGACCATGCGCACAACTCTTTCCAGGACCATGCGCACGACCACTTACACGACCATGCGCACGACCCTTCCCAGGACCATGTGCACGACCTTTCCCAGGACCATGCGCACGACCCTTCCCAGGACCATGTACACGACCATGCGCATGACCTTTCTCATGACCATGCACACGACCACTCGCCTGCTAGGACCAAGAGCAGCCACCAGCCTCACAGACACCAGCTTCTGGAGCCTCGTCCTCTCTTCACTCCAAAACCTCAAATCAATATTTTTCCTGACCGGGACCTGGAGCCCGAGTACTTCCTGCCCTCAGTAAAGGTTGACCCCGTCTTGTTGAACCAGCTGGAGTCCTTCCTCCCCCCTGACCCTTTCATCCAAGAGTTCCGGACGCTGGGTGACGACGGCGAGGGCGGCACCTGCTACGAGATCATCCTACTGGAGCCAGAACCTGACTCCTCCAACACCGAGGGAAACTCACAGTCTTCCACCAACACCCTCCAGGAGTCACTCGACCAGCCTATAAAGAAACAGGTCGACTCTAAACCCGAGGCTCTACCTGAACAAGTGCCACAGATCGTATCTATTGGCACGCCAGTTTTCCGAGCTAAGAACACAACGAAGGATGCCAAGTCAGGCACTGCCCGCGTGTCCAAGACCCAGGAGGTCCCCGACTCCCCCACAAGCAGTAATAAACAAACAGTACCTTCACACTTTAAGTCGCCGGAGTTGTCCTTCCTGACGCTGCTGCAGGAAGGCGCGCCGGCCCCTCTAGGGAGGTAGCGCCTCTCACCTGGTTGTCGCACCTCCCGCATGTGACGATCTTCCTGTTCTTACCTGTGGCCCATCACTACCTTACCTGTGTCCCATCACTACCTTACCTGTGGCCCATCACTACCTTACCTGTGGCCCATCACTACCTTACCCGTGTCCCATCACTACCTTACCTGTGTCCCATCACTACCTTACCTGTGTCCCATCACTACCTTACCCGTGTCCCATCACTACCTTACCTGTGGCCCATCACTACCTTACCCATGTCCCATCACTACCTTACCTGTGTCCCATCACTACCTTACCTGTGTCCCATCACTACCTTACCTGTGTCCCATCACTACCTTACCTGTGTCCCATCACTACCTTACCTGTGTCCCATCACTACCTTACCTGTGTCCCATCACTACCTTACCTGTGTCCCATCACTACCTTACCTGTGTCCCATCACTACCTTACCTGTGTCCCATCACTACCTTACCTGTGGCCCATCACCACCTTACCCGTGTCCCATCACTACCTTACCTGTGTCCCATCACTACCTTACCTGTGGCCCATCACCACCTTACCCGTGTCCCATCACTACCTTACCTGTGTCCCATCACTACCTTACCTGTGTCCCATCACTACCTTACCTGTGTCCCATCACTACCTTACCTGTGGCCCATCACTACCTTACCTGTGTCCCATCACTACCTTACCTGTGTCCCATCACTACCTTCAATAATATATGTCATTTACTCGTGTTAACGTTGAGTGTACCTGGCTGGTTGTCCTAATCACCAGGACCAATGAGAAACAGCTTTCCCTCATCTACCTGGAGAAATTACTGTGTTCACCTCTTCCCTCACCTGTTTGGTTGTTAGTAATTTACTGTTTAATGAATGATAGTTTTAGCAGCATTAAAGCTTGGCAGCGATACTCGGCTTGTTGTTGTGAAGTAATGGATAGATTATACGTCTCATAACCTCCTCCTCACTACAACCTTCTCTCGCTCTCACCTTATGTGTCTCATGTGTCTCCTGTATCAGTCTCCCTCACCTGTCTCTCACCTGTCACTCACCTGTCTCAACAATCCTCCATGAAGATTGTTTACATTACATTAAGTGTCTGAGGGGCGGCTACTGTATGTGACTGTTGCCCTCTCTCAACACGTCTGCCAAATGTCTCGTCTCTGTGTGTACTGGCGTTGTAGTCATGTAGGTGTGTGTTCATTAATTGTAACTTCAAACCTTTCCTCTATGGTATGACAAGAATGAGAATATTGTTTTAGTATCTATTAAAATCTATTCCAAAAGTATATTTTTTCTATACATCTTTGTAAAAATGGCAGAAAGTAAAGAAAATATAACGACGAGAATATTGTTTTAATGACCTGAGTGTAGTTATTCTCTCCTGTGTTGTGTTATACTGTAGAAGGTGTACAGAAGAGGAGGTCTGTCCACACCTGTGTCACATAATGTCCGCTAACTGTGTAGTGTTTGAGTGGAATTCTTTGTTCAGACGAGAAGGCAATATACACGACCATACATTTCCTAAAGAAGAACTAAGATACAGGTGAATTAACCTCTAAGATAAACGACAACATCAGTACTGCTAATGTTCGGATACACAGTCGATCGTATGTGTGTGGCGGGGGGGGAGGGGGGTGTGTATTCTTATGGTCGTATATTATGTCAGGGTTGGCAACGCTCCCCCTCCCCTACACCATTCATAACACTACCCATAAGAATAGATCAGAATCGTCAGTGTAACTTCAGACGTCAGGGAGAGATGACGTCCGATTTACCTGCAAGAGCATCCCCCCCCCCCACCCCCACCCCACCCCTCCTCTTTTAAGTTAGAAGGGAAAATTCTATTCTGGTTTATGAGAAAGCTTTTGTAGAGACTAATGTTATGAAAGAAATCACGAAGTTAAAAGTGAGTTGAGTTATCGAATCTTGGGAAAAAATCACATGGAAAGAATCACAGAAAATATCCACCGGAAAATCCACAGAAAAAAATTCATAAGGAAAAAATCACGGAAATGATCACAGAAAATTTCACAGAAAAAAGTCACGGAAAAAAATACGGAAAAGGGTAAAAAAAAAAATCACATAAAAGAGTTGCCACAACTCACAAAAGACACGAGTCACTGCACCAGGTATAATGAAGCAATAACAGTTACATTTGTTGTTGTTTTAACCAGATCGCCTCTGTAAACTTGAATGACAGATTGAGCGAGTACTCGGGGCAAACTTATATTGAGTTGGCAACACTGACGACTATACGACGACGACGACGACAACAACAACAACAACAACAACAATGATGATAATAATAATAATAATAATAATAATAATAATAATAATAATAATAATAATAATAATATCACAGCTGGGGGACTGGTCACACACGCTAATGAAGCCTCATGACAGGTGTGGTGAAGAAGACACCTGCGGCTGTGTTTACTACTTGGCACTGTCACCTAACTCCGACGCGGTTACAGAGTGCCATGGTGACAGATATTAGGTATAAAGTGTAACAAGACGTTCATTAAGGTTTAGTGTAAAATATTAGCAGGGAGTCGTGAACAAGACAGTATATGATGACAAGTGGTAAACCAACTATGGTTTAGGGCCGTACACACAAAACTTTTCTGCTTATGACATAATCGTACTGTTAGGTAGCAGTACAATTTAAAAGCTATACACAAAGCTTAACTAGCAAACTTTTACCGCACAAATAGTTGTTTGTTAAGTACCGCTAAACAGCGCTAAAGATAGCAGGAGCTCATCATATAAAATGGTCTTATGGCTGAATAACCTCAATAAAATTGTGAAGATTAATGATAATATTTACATCTTTATACATTTTGATCATTAAAATAAAATATAATCTATGCCGTTTGAAGGAGGATTATTAACCAAGGAGAGTGATCCTTGCCGTGTTGTTTGTCTACAACCATGTTATTTGGAAGCCTCAACCCCACGAAAGCAAAGGAAGCCCAGCTGGACAGCAGACCAGACCTTATTACTGGTGGCGGCCACTGAAGAAAAAAAGTTAATATTGAATGGCCGCTGAAGACTTTCCTTAATAATAAAGACAAAAGAGGAGGTTACTTTTCGTTATCAACCCCTCACCTTTTACAATATTTTTCTTACCATTTAGTAGATCTCATCGAGTAACTAAACAATATATACGTGAATTAAGCGGCGCAGTCCAAAAATAAAAGCGATATTCCCGATTTATTAGTTGTAAAAATCACGATTTTTCTTAGTCTCAATTTGATGTTATGGTGACACGCAGCGTCGCTTTCGTTTCGTTAACCATCCATCACCAGTTTTCACATGATTTTTTGTTCTCGCAAGTTTAGGAGGTTAGGACGTGGCCTGTTAGGTCTGTAACCTAACTTTTAACCCAACTTTTTTTTTTTAGTTAGGTTAGGCCGTGGCCTAACCTAACTAAAAAAAAAAAGTTGGGTTAAAAGTTAGGTTACAGACCTAACAGGCCACGTCCTAACCTCCTAAACTTGCGAGAACAAAAAATCATGTGAAAACTGGTGATGGGTGGTTAACGAAAAATAACCAAAGAGGGCGTGGCTAGAAATCACCATGAGAGTCAACGCTGCGTGTCCTGGTGTGGTGAGGTCAGAGGCAGAGTGAGAGACACGCTGCCTCTCAGTATTGTCCAAGTCAAGAAAGAAGATCTCAGCTATAAAGAGGGAATACACAATATATTCACACTATATTCATTCAATATATCTCCCCTGTCCCGATAAATGTGTTGCCGCCGCCGCTGTTGGTGGTGGTTCATGTGTTGCCGCCGCTGATGGTGGTGGTCGCCAGGGTATCAACTAACAGACTACTATTACGGGACTTAAAAGTGCTCCCGAGGTCTTTTAACTGAACAGTACTATTAAGGCCTTTAAAAGTTCTGTGTATGTACTATAAGTGCTTAACAGGAAAATGTAAACCTCAACATCTGTTTGTAAGCTCTTAAAAGTGTTGTGTTTACCGACCCAGGAGTCTTGCCTCCTTACTGGACAAACAAGTGTCTCCAAGTGTGAGTTCTTTGTAATTTCTGACTTGACGTACAAAGGCATCTGTTGAGGTATATTAAAAAGCTCGTGCAGTACATATCCAGGACGTGTCAAGAATGTGTAACAGCCGACCGACTAGTAAACTGGCAATTGGTTGAGACACAGATGTGACGCATTAAGTCGAGTGATTTTAAGTGTACGGATAATTAAGAATTTTGATAGTTCGATAATCCCAGTGTGTTCCATCTCCATTTTTATCAATCAACACTGTTCTTGTGTGGGCCCCGAGTGACTGCTTACTGTTAGAGATGAGAAACGATGTTGTTGCTGCTGCACTACTGTATGTAACGTGTGTCACCCCCAATAAACACTGAGTGAATATGGATCTCTTAACAGCTTGGAATAATTAAGAGTACGTCGAGGAGCCTAACCTATCCATCATACTAGTATCTTATCTTGTTATTACGCTTTATATTAAGGAAGATTGAGTGTAGAATTTTTTTATGCAGAAACGAGAAATTAGTTGAGGGGTTGTATTATTAGTAGTCACTCATAAAATGCCATTTTCTTTCAAGAATTCATCAAAAAGTGTGGTATAGGGCAAACTTAAGTAGTATTTAGAATTGGTAACAAACTTAGTGAACAGTTACTGCAAAATGAAAATGACAGCCAAAACAACCCAATGTTAAAAAAGGCAATTACAGAGTGAACAGTTGAACTATACATAACAACATCTACTGTAAACTGCGTAATTTTGTCCGAGTTACAAGTGAAACTGACATACACACATCTGATATCTAAAAGACGTAAAAAAAATATATATAATATATCACGATTGAAGAACAAAAGTATTATATATAAATACATCCCATGATATAAATAGACAGTGAGTGAGGGAACGACAGTAGTGTGGCCGAGACTGTGTGTGTGTGTGTGTCAGTAATGTACCTGGAGTTCCCGGCGAGTGGCCGATATGACGATACCTAACCTAATCTAACCTACAACAACAGATCTCAGGTCATAAGGTAAAGATTTGTTTTTGTAAGAAAGTACCGGGTGTTTACCTCTAACCACTGGACACCACCCGGACATAACATGAATATTTCCACATTGCTTAAACAGTAAGTATATTCCTTCCCAGCGGTGATAATCTTCATTAAAGATGTTTTATCAGAGAATATTGCAGAAAATAAGTTCCGTGTGTTACTTCAATGAAAAATAATATTAAAAGAAAATCTAATTTGTTAAAAATCATCATATTGTGTAGTAGGTAGTAAGCAGTAGGCAGCTACCAAACGGGGAGGAGGCATGATGGTAGACCCTGCTGCAATGTGGCATCATGAATATTGTGACCAAGTCCCAGGTTGTTGATCTGACTTTCTGCCTCATTGTATATGGCCACAAGGCTGGGAACACCACAGCTGGCCCCCTCCAGGCTCCTGCTCGGCACCTCCAGCCAACCAGTGACGTCACAGTCAATCACAGGGCTTTTCGCAGTCGCATAACTTTTTAGCTACTTTGACCCTTATTTTTTACACTTTTTAGCCCAATTTATTAAAAAATATTATTACCATAGTGAACTTAAGCGTTTTCTTTACCCATTGACCTGCCATCTTACGAAAAAATTCCGACCGAAAACTCGTCGATTGCAGATTCTCAATTGTATCTCTTACAACTGACAACACAACATAAACCGTTTCTCACTTTTTATTTATTTTTAATTATTATTATTATTATTATTATTATTATTATTATTATTATCATTATTATTATTATTATTATGTTATTATTATTGTTATTATTATTATTATTATTATTATTATTATTGTTATTGTTATAATTATTATTATTGTTATTATTATTATTATTATTATTATTGTTATTGTTATTATTATTATTATTATATATTATTATTATTATTATTGTTATTATTGTTATTATTATTATTGTTATTATTATTGTTATTATTATATATTGTTATTTATTATTATTATTGTTTATTTTATTGTATTATTATTATTGTTATTATTATTTTATTATTATTATTGTTATGTTATTATTATTATTATTATTATTATTATTATTGTTATTATTATTGTATTATTATATTATTATAATTATTATTATTATTATTTGTTATTATTGTTATTATTATTATTGTTATTATTATAATTATTATTGTTATTATTATTATTATTATTATTATTATTGTTATTATTATTATTGTTATTATTATTATTATTATTATTATTATTATTATTATTGTTATTATTATTATTGTTATTATTGTTATTATTATTATTATGTTATTATTGTTATTATTATTATTATTGTTGTTATTATTATTATTGTTATTGTTATTATTATTATCATTATTATAATTATTATTATTATTATTATTGTTATTATTATTATTATTATTGTTATTGTTGTTGTTGTTGTTGTTAGTGGGGTATGCTATAACGAACGTAATTGGTTCCAGAACCTCGTTCGTTATAGCATTCGTTCGTTATAGGATTAATCCGTTCCAGGCCCCCAAATACAACTGCTTAACACTGAAAAAATTCTGTGGAAAATGTAAAAAATACGGTACTTTATCTTACCTTAGTGTTATTGAGCATGCAGGCACCCCTAAACACTGGCACAGCACTGGGAGTCTTGGCTTCACTAATGTTACCACCTGCCATTTCTTTCTCCTTTATCCACACTAAGAGTAAATTTTCCATTTCTTCAATCACATTACACTTTGCTTTGCTAAGTCTAAAGATTCCCTAAGCCACTTGCACAGTTTTTAACTCCTCTTTATTCTTCATAATCGTACATTAGTCGACTTAGTCATCCCATATTCATCACTAAGTTTCACAATGCTTCTTCCATTCTCACGTTTCTTTATAATTTCTTTCTTATTTTCAAGGGTTATTAGCTTTCTCACTCGCTTTGGACGACTCATTGTATACTTGTATGACAAAATAGTTATACAAATAACGCGAATTTCCACATTAAAAGACGAAATTTCAACACTAACAGCGGTGCACAACGAGACAAAGATGGCGCCTGACTGTGGGTCGCGGCACAACAATATTCATGCGCCAGGCGAAGTAGTCCGGTATTCATCCGCGTTCGTTGTAGGAGTTTCGTTCGTTATAGCATACCCCACTGTATTATTATTATTATTATTATATATTTTCGCCCTCAGGTCCTGATGCCTGTGCCTGGGTGGGCTAATCCCGTAAATAAAAACCTGTTTGTTTCTACAGGCAGGATGGAGTTGATCAGTGTACAGTCTGGTTCAAGAGTCTTCAAACACTGCTGGAGACAACTGGCACCTCAAGGCCGTTTGTTTACTGTAGTACGTTGTAAAAGGTTATCGGTGATTGGTTACCTAGCTCCCTGTTGCTTAATTAATGGTTGGTCTTTGTTGTTTGACATTATATTATACTACAGTAAACAAACGGCCTTGAGGAGCCAGTTGTCTTCAGCAGTGTTCGAAGAATCTTGAACGAGACTGTACATTGTACTGTATACTTAAACGACCTAGACCCTTTGGATGGTCTTAACATTAATGACGAACAATCGTTGGGGTTCTACTTATTTCCTCAATGTGACATTTTGAAGCTGTGAGGAATTATACGGTTTTTAGGTGGAGAATGAAGAGGTTGTGCCTGTACCGACCACACCTAACTATTATTATTTGAGCCTTTCATATATATATTTGTTTCATTACAAGCTATGCTACTAGTTTCTCCAATCATTTATGAGTGCTTACAAAGGTTTTGATAGCAAATTGTACATATTTTTATTTTAAATTTAGTTGTCATCTTTGTGTGAAATATACAGTACTAGTGTCTTTAGTTTGTGGACAACAGGCAAGACGTCAGTGAACATTCTCCTAACATCATCTCTTGGTACCCGAGCCACAACCTTCACCACACTGAGCCCCAGGCGTTGTTACTCACTGTGGCGGTGTACTCTCGTCTAATTTCCCCCAAGAAAATATCCTATCCCCCTTTTCACCTCCCCCAGCACAGCTAACACCTCTCCCAGCACAGCTAACACCTCTCCCAGCACAGCTAACACCTCTCCCAGCACAGCTAACACCTCCCCCAGCACAGCTAACACCTCCCCCAGCACAGCTAACACCTCCCCCAGCACAGCTAACACCTCCCCCAGCACAGCTAACACCTCCCCCAGCACAGCTAACACCTCCCCCAGCACAGCTAACACCTCTCCCAGCACAGCTAACACCTCTCCCAGCACAGCTAACACCTCTCCCAGCACAGCTAACACCTCCCCCAGCACAGCTAACACCTCTCCCAGCACAGCTAACACCTCCCCCAGCACAGCTAACACCTCTCCCAGCACAGCTAACACCTCTCCCAGCACAGCTAACACCTCTCCCAGCACAGCTAACACCTCCCCCAGCACAGCTAACACCTCTCCCAGCACAGCTAACACCTCTCCCAACACAGCTAACACCTCTCCCAGCACAGCTAACACCTCTCCCAGCACAGCTAACACCTCTCCCAGCACAGCTAACACCTCTCCCAGCACAGCTAACACCTCTCCCAACACAGCTAACACCTCTCCCAGCACAGCTAACACCTCCCCCAGCACAGCTAACACCTCCCCAGCACAGCTAACACCTCTCCCAGCACAGCTAACACCTCTCCCAGCACAGCTAACACCTCTCCCAGCACAGCTAACACCTCCCCCAGCACAGCTAACACCTCTCCCAGCACAGCTAACACCTCTCCCTGTAACACTGGCGACTTCTGAGAGCCGAGTCTTCCATCTTTCGCTTCGTGTACTTCTTTTGTTTTTAAACCTCGCGCCCCCAACCCAGCTGATATCCTGAGCTTTTGATTGGTCGGTATGTTTTGAAAGCGTAACTGTGATTGGTCAGTATGTTTTGAAAGCGTAACTGTGATTGGTCAGTATGTTTTGAAAGCGTAACTGTGATTGGTCAGTATGTTTTGAAAGCGTAACTGTGATTGGTCAGCATGTTTTGAAAGCGTAACTGTGATTGGTCAGTATGTTTTGAAAGCGTAACTGTGATTGGTCAGTATGTTTTGAATGTGTAACTGTGATTGGTCAGTATGTTTTGAAAGCGTAACTGTGATTGGTCAGTATGTTTTGAAAGCGTAACTGTGATTGGTCAGCATGTTTTGAAAGCGTAACTGTGATTGGTCAGTATGTTTTGAAAGCGTAACTGTGATTGGTCAGTATGTTTTGAAAGCGTAACTGTGATTGGTCAGTATGTTTTGAAAGCGTAACTGTAATTGGTCAGTATGTTTTGAAAGCGTAACTGTGATTGGTCAGTATGTTTTGAAAGCGTAACTGTGATTGGTCAGTATGTTTTGAAAGCGTAACTGTAATTGGTCAGTATGTTTTGAAAGCGTAACTGTGATTGGTCAGTATGTTTTGAAAGCGTAACTGTAATTGGTCAGTATGTTTTGAAAGCGTAACTGTAATTGGTCGGTATGTTTTGAAAGCGTAACTGTGATTGGTCAGTATGTTTTGAAAGCGTAACTGTAATTGGTCAGTATGTTTTGAAAGCGCAATTATGAGTGGCATGAAGTCTTACTCTACATTAATAACATTCTTGTTAAAATAGCTTGAATTTACAATGTTGTGCAGTTTGTAAATTTTAATACTGAAAGTTAGTTACAAGATCGTCGAGGGTGTGACTTAGGAAGTACTTTATGTATCCTCCACAGAGATGGTGTACGGCCATCCCCCAGGACACCCGCACCTCCCTACCAAATTTCATCACTCTTCAACACTGCGGACATGTATAAGGAACACACTATGTATTCCATCTATAGAGACAGATCACGTAATGAGACTCAGTATCAGTCTTCGTTAGTTCTGTGTGTGTACTGTCCCCAAATAATCACCTGACTTCACTGACTGACTGATGGAAGCTTTTTGGAGGAGAGTTTTCACCTTTATCTCTCTACCAGTCTCAGTAATTACTGTTTTCCCTGCACTTAGAGGGTGACGGTCATCCTAGGGGGTGAGGGACACGGGGGGGGAGGTGAGGGACACGGGGGGAGAGTGAGGGACACGGGGGGAGAGTGAGGGACACGGTAGGGGTGAGTGAGGGACACGGTAGGGGTTAGGGGGAGGACACGAGGGGGGGAGAGTGAGGGACACGGTAGGGGTTAGGGGGAGGACACGAGGGGGGGAGAGTGAGGGACACGGTAGGGGTGAGTGAGGGACACGTTAGGGGTGAGTGAGGGACACGGTAGGGGTGAGTGAGGGACACGGGGGGGGAGTGAGGTACACGGTAGGGGAGAGTGAGGGACACGGTAGGGGTGAGTGAGGGACACGGTAGGGGTTAGGGGGAGGACACGAGGGGGGGAGAGTGAGGGACACGGTAGGGGTGAGTGAGGGACACGGTAGGGGTGGTGGACGTGGACACGGGCGTCGCGTGTCCGCAGACTTGGTGGTTCAGGGCGCTGGCTGGCATTTCCGGCGGCGCGTGATGATCGAGCGGGCTGGCTGGCTGGCAGGCGTGGGGCCATGTGGCGTGCCTCCGACCCACGTCAGCTGCCGCGGGGCCACGCCAGGGGGTCATCACGATATCACCTTGGGGTTAGCTCCTAACGTTTGACATCTATGAAAACGAAATATGAACCCCTGGCGTCTGTCAGGTGTACGAAACCAGGTATGTATACGGTGACCCCCACACGTGTACGTCTCCTGGGCCAGGTGTTGTGTGTACGGTGACCCCCACACGTGTACGTCTCCTGGGCCCGGTGTTGTGCGTACGGTGACCCCCACACGTGTACGTCTCCTGGGCCGGGTGTTGTGTGTACGGTGACCCCCACACGTGTACGTCTCCTGGGCCGGGTGTTGTGCGTACGGTGACCCCCACACGTGTACGTCTCCTGGGCCGGGTGTTGTGTGTACGGTGACCCCCACACGTGTACGTCTCCTGGGCCCGGTGTTGTGTGTACTGTGACTCCCACACGTGTACGTCTCCTGGGCCGGGTGTTGTGTGTACTGTGACCCCCACACGTGTACGTCTCCTCGGCCAGGTACTCGCCCGTGTGGGTCTCACCTGGACTGATGAGAGAAGACTTGAACCACTGAATTATCCTTGGAAAGAATCCAGAGGAGAATGACAAGACTAATCCCAGGCATTAGGAACCTTGAGTACAGAGACAGGTTAAAGCATCGTAATTTGCACTCCCTCGAGAGACGTAGAGTGAAGGGCGACATGATTGAGGTGTATAAATGGAAGGCAGGGCTGAACAAAGGGGACATTACAAAGGTACTCAAACTATCCAACCAGGAGCGAACTCGTAACAATGGTTTTAAATTAGACAAATTTAGATTTAGGCGCGAAATTGTTAAACACTGGTTTGGAAACAGAGTAGTGGATGAATGGAACACGTTACCAAATATCATCATAAACTCGAATACGCTGGATAACTTCAAACATAGGTTGGATGCTCATATGAGCAATAGGGGTTGGGTGTAAATGGGACTGCCCAGTATGGACCAATAGGCCCGCTGCAGCTTCCTCCATTCTTATGTTGTGTTATCCCCTGAGCCAGCGTCACCTGTCTACACTCGGGTGGTGATGCCTCTGCCCCAACCCCCCCCCCCCCCCTTCCACCCCCTCTTTTCTCCTGACCTGACCACACGATGGTTGTACGGGGTAGGTTAGGTTACATTAGGCCCTAACCTATGCTAAGCTAACCTAACCAAATCAAACAAACCAAATCTAACCTAAACTAACCGCCCACCACCCACACACGTTCCCACAGTTAGCCACAGTGGTTAGGTGTTGTGTTTATAACTCTGTCAGTCATAACTGCTACACGATTAGTCACGCCAGCCGCCCTCCCCTGCCTGCAGCTACAGTGCCAGACTCCTCCCACAATGCTGTGTGACCAATCACAACGCAGACAGGAGGCCTATGAGGTTTGGTAAAGACCTAATGATTGGATAGTGAAAGGTGAACTTTTCTGAAAAACTTAGTTTAGTTTAAGCTGGAGTCTGGTGGGTGAGGCGTAGTGGACAAGGTGCTGGTGGCGGTAACCGTAAGAGTGAGGCGGTCCTTCTGCGGTAATAACTAAGTGTAGGGACGTGACAATAGTGTGTTGTGTGTGTTAATAAGCCTCGACCTGCAGTATATAATAATAACTGGCCAGAGTTCCTCACTACTGACGGTCGCGGGACAACACTGATCACCCACCCACACAGCAGTCACACTATCTTCTCATCACCTGAACACTCTCCACCCCACCTTACTCTATGAAATTTAAAACCCAGACAAATAATTAAAACACCTAAAACAAATTAAAACAAACATTATATTTCAACCTTTCACTATTCACCATCATCTGTAGGATCTTGTCATTATCATCATTATTTGTCATTATTTATTATCTTTAGTTACACCGTTTCTCATCATACCAGACAGGATGATGATGCCAGTATTGATAAGGACGATAATAATGTGTTGCATCTGTTGCTTCAACTGTCTGGCTCTTTACAAATAGATTAATTCATAGATAACACTGTACGTCTCCTTCTGGTGGTGGTAGCAGTAACAATAGTGGTGGTAGAAGTAGTAATAGTAGTTAAGTAATAATAGTTTAAATATATAAGGACCATCCACGTAAGGAACAACTATCGTACTATCAGTCTCTATGTACCACTTGGTCTCCCCACAACACAAAGTTAACATATCTATACCAACAGTTTATAGTGACCATGAATGATAATCTAAATTACAATAGTTATATTAAATGTTCATTAACGTCATTCATTAGGTCACACCGCTCCGGAGACGATAAGAGAAAAAGGTTTTAGCAATTAACAAACTCGTCATGGAACTCTCGATAGCACCAGACAATCCCAGACCTGAATCCAAACCACAACAAGGTACAGTACTGACCTATTTACTCGCTGGTGTGGTAATAATTACTTCCCATTCATCACTAGTATGACTGAAGATGGCAGAGTGAATCTTCTTATCACAATTAATGCTCAAATAACACTTGTATTAGGTAGGATAGAGTGACAATTTTCAACCCCCGTCATCCGTGTCATGAGGTGTACCCAGCCTACGAGCCCTCAGCCTCTAGCGACAGTGGAGTCATCTACCGGTCAGAGTCCTTAAACTAAGACTGGTAACTCAGGACTTTTATTGTGAACGTGTATAAAATTATTGCCACTAGTTACCATAAACATTGTGTCCATTAAATTTTATGGTTTGTAGAATCTTGGGATCGAAATTTTCCAACAGTAGTAGTGGTTATAATGGTAGTAACGATGGTAATAGTAGTAGTTGTTGTTTTTGTAGTAGTAGTAGTAGTAGTAGTAGTAGTAGTGGAAGAGGTAATAGTCATGGTAATAGTGGTAGTTGTTGTTTTTGTAATAGTAGTAGTGGTATTATTATTATTATCATTATTAGTAGTAGTAGTGCCAAAAGTAGTAGTAGTAGTAGTAGTAGTTGTTGTGGTAGTAGTAGTAGTTGTGGTTGGGCGGTGCAGTACTGTCAGGTGAGAAATCCCAGTTCTTATCAAGATATTTGATGTTGTTTACCTACACTCAAGATTGTGGTCGTCTGTAACTTCAAGAAGGGGGAGGTGTGGGGGAGTAGAGGGGGAGGTGTGGGGGAGTAGAGGTGGAGGTGTGGGGGAGTAGAGGTGGAGGTGTGGGGGAGTAGAGGGAGAGGTGTGGGGGAGTAGAGGGAGAGGTGTGGGGGAGTAGAGGTGGAGGTGTGGGGGAGTAGAGGGGGAGGTGTGGGGGAGTAGAGGGGGAGGTGTGGGGGAGTAGAGGGGGAGGTGTGGGGGAGTAGAGGGGGAGGTGTGGGGGAGTAGAGGGGGAGGTGTGGGGGAGTAGAGGGGGAGGTGTGGGGGAGTAGAGGGAGAGGTGTGGGGGAGTAGAGGTGGAGGTGTGGGGGAGTAGAGGGGGAGGTGTGGGGGAGTAGAGGGGGAGGTGTGGGGGAGTAGAGGTGGAGGTGTGGGGGAGTAGAGGGGGGGGTGGGGGAGTAGAGGGAGAGGTGTGGGGGAGTAGAGGTGGAGGTGTGGGGGAGTAGAGGGGGAGGTGTGGGGGAGTAGAGGGGGGGGTGGGGGAGTAGAGGGGGAGGTGTGGGGGAGTAGAGGGGGGGTGGGGGGTAGATAAGAGGGAGACAAGAAAGTGGGGGGGGGGAAGGGAGAGAATGACTCTTGGGTCTATTTTCATCCTTTCCACCTCTCTCTCTCTCTCTCTCTCTCTCTCTCTCTCTCTGTACGCCCTTCTGTCCGTCCGTTTGTCCGTTCGTTATCCTGGCGTTCGTGAAGGTCGAGGAACAAGGAGGTCACTCAATACTCTTCACACTAACGAGGTTAACTCTTTAGTCTATACCATGTACGATACCTGTGTTGAGGGCTGTTGACCGTGACCTGAGCTGGGATCTGTGTAAGGTCACTTGTCAAAAAGTTTTCCATATCTAATTTTCCACTTTTCTGAAGACTGTCAACTAGAATTACGACTCCTTACCTTCCCGGACCTAGTTACTGCTCTCTCTCTCTCTCTATCTCTCTCTATCTCTCTCTCTCTCTCTCTCTCTCTCTCTCTCTCTCTCTCTCTCTCTCAAGTTAGTAATAAATGAACTTTACAAATGTCACTCAGTTCTCTCAGGACTTTAAATGTTTTTACTTAGATAAGGAAGAGAATGATACTGAAATTGGTGGTGAGGTGGTGAGTGAGTGGTGATGAGGTGGTGAGTGAGTGGTGGTGAGGTGGTGAGTGAGTGGTGATGAGGTGGTGAGTGAGTGGTGGTGAGGTGGTGAGTGAGTGGTGATGAGGTGGTGAGTGAGTGGTGGTGAGGTGGTGAGTGAGTGGTGGTGAGGTGGTGAGTGAGTGGTGGTGAGGTGGTGAGGTGGTGAGTGAGTGGTGGTGAGGTGGTGAGTGAGTGGTGGTGAGGTGGTGAGTGAGTGGTGATGAGGTGGTGAGTGAGTGGTGATGAGGTGGTGAGTGAGTGGTGATGAGGTGGTGAGTGAGTGGTGATGAGGTGGTGAGTGAGTGGTGATGAGGTGGTGAGTGAGTGGTGGTGAGGTGGTGAGTGAGTGGTGGTGAGGTGGTGAGTGAGTGGTGATGAAGTGGTGAGTGAGTGGTGGTGAGGTGGTGAGTGAGTGGTGATGAGGTGGTGAGTGAGTGGTGGTGAGGTGGTGAGTGAGTGGTGATGAAGTGGTGAACGGTGAGGGGATTTGATACACTGTCACACACAATATATTTAGGACGTGTGTGTGTGTGTGCGTGTGTGTGTGCGTGTGTGTGTGTGTGCGTGTGTGTGTGTGTGTGTGTGTGTGTCACGTAATAACATCGACGCGAATTCCAAGGGTCAATGTGTTAAGTGATATATGAGTTCTGGCCGTGTATGTGTGTTCTGGCCGTGTATGTGTGGTCTGGCCGTGTATGTGTGTTCTGGCCGTGTATGTGTGTTCTGGCCGTGTATGTGTGGTCTGGCCGTGTATGTGTGTTCTGGCCGTGTATGTGTGTTCTGGCCGTGTATGTGTGTTCTGGCCGTGTATGTGTGTTCTGGCCGTGTATGTGTGTTCTGGCCGTGTATGTGTGCTCTGGCCGTGTATGTGTGTTCTGGCCGTGTATGTGTGTTCTGGCCGTGTATGTGTGTTCTGCCGTGTATGTGTGTTCTGGCCGTGTATGTGTGTTCTGGCCGTGTATGTGTGTTCTGGCCGTGTATGTGTGTTCTGGCCGTGTATGTGTGTTCTGGCCGTGTATGTGTGTTCTGGCCGTGTATGTGTGCTCTGGCCGTGTATGTGTGTTCTGGCCGTGTATGTGTGTTCTGGCCGTGTATGTGTGTTCTGGCCGTGTATGTGTGTTCTGGCCGTGTATGTGTGTTCTGGCCGTGTATGTGTGTTCTGGCCGTGTATGTGTGTTCTGGCCGTGTATGTGTGTTCTGGCCGTATATGTGTGTTCTGACCGTGTATGTGTGTTCTGGCCGTGTGTGTGTGTGTGTTCTGGCCGTGTGTGTGATTTCTGACCGTATATGTGTGTTCTGGCCGTGTATGTGTGTTCTGGCCGTGTATGTGTGCTCTGGCCGTGTATGTGTGTTCTGGCCGTGTATGTGTGTTCTGGCCGTGTGTGTGTGTTCTGGCCGTGTGTGTGTGTTCTGGCCGTGTATGTGTGTTCTGGCCGTGTATGTGTGTTCTGGCCGTGTATGTGTGTTCTGACCGTGTATGTGTGTTCTGGCCGTGTATGTGTGTTCTGGCCGTGTATGTGTGCTCTGACCGTGTGTGTATGTGTGTTCTGGCCGTGTATGTGTGTTCTGGCCGTGTATGTGTGGTCTGACCGTGTATGTGTGTTCTGGCCGTGTATGTGTGTTCTGGCCGTGTATGTGTGCTCTGGCCGTGTATGTGTGTTCTGGCCGTGTATGTGTGCTCTGGCCGTGTATGTGTGTTCTGGCCGTGTATGTGTGTTCTGGCCGTGTGTGTGTGTTCTGGCCGTGTATGTGTGTTCTGGCCGTGTATGTGTGTTCTGGCCGTATATGTGTGTTCTGACCGTGTATGTGTGTTCTGGCCGTGTGTGTGTGTGTGTTCTGGCCGTGTGTGTGATTTCTGACCGTATATGTGTGTTCTGGCCGTGTATGTGTGTTCTGGCCGTGTATGTGTGCTCTGGCCGTGTATGTGTGTTCTGGCCGTGTATGTATGCTCTGGCCGTGCATGTGTGCTCTGGCCGTGTATGTGTGCTCTGGCCGTGTATGTGTGTTCTGGCCGTGTATGTGTGCTCTGGCCGTGTATGTGTGTTCTGGCCGTGTATGTATGCTCTGGCCGTGTATGTGTGCTCTGGCCGTGTATGTATGCTCTGGCCGTGTATGTATGCTCTGGCCGTGTATGTGTGCTCTGGCCGTGTATGTGTGCTCTGGCCGTGCATGTGTGTTCTGGCCGTGTATGTGTGTTCTGGCTGTGTGTGTGTGTTCTGGCCGTGTGTGTGTGCTCTGGCCGTGTATGTGTGCTCTGGCCGTGTGTTTATATGTCCGTGTTAATCATGTATGGGTGTTTGAGTGTGTCGGAGCACATGTACGGGTTCGTGATAAACTGAGACGTGAATTTAAGGTCAAATGAAGTGGAAAAAAATGTATGAGAGTATATGTGTGTATATTTCACGTGTGTGTTTACGTTTCATACAGTAATTACGTATGTGTATAGACGGTGGCGGTGTGTGTGTATGACATTCCGCGGGTGTGTACGTGAGGCTCCGTGTGGCAGCCAGACGCTCATGTATTTCATCAACTGCCGCCAACCACCACTTTCCTTATCTATCTCTATTATTGTCTCTCTTCCTAGTGCACTTTAACCGTCTAAATATTTTTATAGTGATATAGAAAACCACAATGAAGTATAATATGTTTTAATACTAGAGATAATTTTTTCGTGGTTCTCAAACCTAAAAATCGTAGTACGCGTCGTAAATATTGTACGTTGAACCCGTGAAGGGGCCAGTGTTAGGGGGGGGTCAACATTTGTAAACACTTTAAGTTTCCTCCTCTTGCCACACCCTCGTCGCTTCTGTGGTCGGGTTGTTGCCCTGAACTAGTGAAGCTTATGTGGTAGATTCACTTTTGATACATACAACATCGTAAAATCAGAATACATCCCTAAAACACCGGCTCTATTTTCACCTCACCATGTGACTTGACGCCATTTTCCCCCTCCCACTTCCCCCTTAACCTCCCGCTCTCACCCCTCCCCCCTCCCCCCAGCTAGACTGTAAACACAACTCAGTAGAAGTCTAGCAGCGGTGGGGGATAGTCACGGTCGATCCAGGTTTAAACGAATGTGATTTAAACTTAACTCAAGCATTATGAGGTGTGGTGTGAAGAGTTACAACATATTGTGGATGTCTCTATCAGTGTGTAGAGAAGGCTAAAGTGTTAATATAGTTAAAGAAGTGTTACTGGAACCCCACTGAGATTGTGAATTAGGTTCGCGCACACTCGCTCGTTTGTTGAAGGGACAAGCGTAGTATTTTTAGCGTGGCCAGTTTGAGAGAGAGAGAGACAGTGTATCTTTAAATGCACCAACAGTGAACACAGGATTAATTTGGTCTAATACTTCTCGGAAAAGAAGAAGTAAAATTGGCAAAAATTGGTGAACTACGTATTGTGTGCTGGTCTGAGGTGTTATATTGTGCGTGGTGAGTCATATTACGCCACATCTGGCCACACTCGCTTGCCAATGCGGTAAACATGTATGAGGATCAGTATTGTAGTAATTAAAGAGAGGTGTAGGTGGAGGAGGTGAGGCTGTGTGGGTGGACGTAGAGCCTTGCAGCACCCAGGTAAGCGATATTGCGTCATTTGTTTGGGAGGCGCGGGAGGCCCCTGGAAGCCTTGCCCCGTAGATTTGTGTAACTGGATCTCGGTTCCTGGAAGATCTTTATCACCAATATTAGTTACTTTACACCAGACGGATCTTAACTCTCGTCACCCAGGACCTTCCTTGTTTATAGCTGAAAAATAAGTGATAGAGTATCTGAGGGCATGGTGTAGCCCCCAGCCGTCACTACACTGAAACAGGAGAAGGAAACACCAGCAGGAGGTACAAGGAGGCCAAGGAAGACGGTGTCACCACGACCCGCCCACCAACGACACCACTACCACGGCGCTCTTGTGACGAAGGGCGTGGGCGGCGGTCCACCACACCCCAGCCCACTCCACGCCCACGCAACCTCTCCTCTAACAGTAAAGGTAAGCTGCTGCTGCTGCCGCCGTCAGTGTGAGTGTGGCGCGGGCCAGGAGGGCAGCGTGCAACTTGTACCAGGTCACGGGGAACGCTCTCCGCCAGCAGGTCAGAGGGGACGTCTAGGGGTTTACTTAATATCTTAAAGGTGAATATAAGGCTCTGGTGTACAGAGGATTACCGTAGATATACTGTATCTCAGCTTCTGGGGACACTTACAGGTTTAAGTAACTACAAGAAAGTTTAGGTATTCCCGAGGTGAGAGCGGCCGTGTATGGTGTACAGTACTCACGGGAGTATATTGACACAATGACCGGAGGACAAACAGCGCCTGCCCAAGAGAAAGTAGAGCCCTAGTTTGTTTAGATGTTTTATTCAGTAACAATGTCATGTAGTAACAGTAGAGGTTTTGATTCAGTATATTACAACGTAGACCCCCATAAAAAAGAGTATTTTACACAGCCTGTTAAGTACACACGTAATACCGCAGCATCGTGGGGAGGAGCTATGCTGTTACATTTCCTACTCCTCTCTGGCAGCTCTGGCCTCGTTGCACAGCCTCAAGTAAGCGGTATGTTAAAATATTACGTCACTTTGCTCACTGTGGTTGAGGCAGTAAATGCCATCCTTCAACATTATTGCGGGTTGGACGGCCAGACACGCTCCACGAGGCAGCAGTAGGCCGGGGCGGGATGATGGAGTGCAGGCGTCTAGACAACTGTGTTTACAATACACCTTCTGTTATTGTGTCTTTGGGGTGTGGATTAATGCCTTTTTAAATTTCGGGTCATTTTAAAAACGTGTGAATTGAATTGAAACAGTTTATTTAGCCAGAAAAACACAGATGCAGAGTGGATAATAATAACAATATTAACATGGCTGAGCCAGTTGAGAACCTGAGCTCTCTTTGAGGCACCTGATATATACTATACATTTATCTCAAGGAAGTATTATGTAACATTTAGTATCATCTGGAATAGTACAATAGCATGGTGGTAATAAGAACATCTCATAATGTTATCACGGTTATCACTTCAACATTTATTTTATTTATTTAGTTTATTTTGTATTTATATAATTATATACATAAATTACGGTGGAATTGAAAAACATAAGTATAATGAGGGAGCAGTACATTATTAAGGTTGAACAAGAGGAGAGAGCTGAATTGAATTGAATTGAAACATTTTATTTAGCTGTCAGGATTATGTCTAGTTGGCAATATATTTATTGCAATGGTAATTTCTTGTCTATTTACATGATAATTTCCGATAAAGCGGTTTTGATGGTACAGTAAGAGCAGGTACTGTAAATATAGTAAGTGTTACAAGAAATATTAATACTTAGACAATAGATATATTTTAAGAGGTGATTTATAGGAAGGGAGCGTAGTCTTTGCTCGGATGGGTGGGGGTAAGTTGTTCCACACCTTCACACCGTGATATTTTATGGAGGTCTGGGACTGATTTGATTTTGATTTTGCCGCTTGCAGCGGCTACTTTATTGTGCACCCCACACTCATCCTGTGAGCGGTAGCGCAAAAGGATTACAGAGTAGGGTTTACAAAGGGTCATAATAATTAACCCCCGTTGTCAGGATATTATGGCACTGAATGTTACACAGTATTTCATTTACATTATTTGTTTAGTTCTATACATAAAGGGTAACTTATTCACAAATCCGTGAGAACAGGCGTCTGGGACTGGGAGGAGCGCATGGGGGGTGGTCCTAGTAGCTCTGGGTTCCTTAAGTTGTATCTCTGATTATTTCGGAACTGGAAATAATTATTGTCAAGCAAGTGATTGATAGATTTGTAAACAAAGAGGGCACAGCAGTAGGTGTTAACAGCATCGAATTTTAACATTTTCAATTTAGCAAATTTTTCGTTTGTGTGATCTGTTGTTTTTTTTCAAGTAGGTCATTGTCCGAACAACTCTCTTTTGTGCAGTAACCAGGTAGTGAAGGAGGGAAGGAGAGGTAGTGAAGGAGGAGGAGGGAAGGAGAGGTAGTGAAGGAGGAGGAGGAGGGACGGAGAGGTAGTGAAGGAGGAGGGAAGGAGAGGTAGTGAAGGAGGAGGAGGGAAGGAGAGGTAGTGAAGGAGGAGGAGGAGGGAAGGAGAGGTAGTGAAGGAGGAGGAGGAAGGAAGGAGAGGTACTGAACGATGGTGAGAGTCAACTCTGATAGTACTGCGACGTGGCGGACCGAGACCGACTACCTCCCCTCCCTCTTTCTCTCCCTCCCTCCCAACCCCCTCCTTCCCTCTTTCTGTCCCTCCCTCCCAACCCCCTCCTTCCCTATACGCCCTTACTCACCTCTCACACCCTTCTCCCCTTATTTGTCACACCTCACCCTCCATCCTCACCTCTCTCTCTCTCTCTCTCTCTCTCTCTCTCTCTCTCTCTCTCTCCTTCTCTTCACAGTTCGATCGTCCTTGCGCCCACACACGCCCTTCTTCCCACGCCCACTCATTCTCCCCTTTCTACGCCCACATATTCTCCCCTTCCTACCCACACACGCCCCCTGCCCACACATGCACCCCTTCCCACGCCTACACATGTCCCCTTCCCACGCCTACACATGTCCCCTTCCCACGCCCACACACGCCCCCCTTCCCACGCCCACACACGCCCCCCTTCCCACGCCCACACACGCCCCCCTTCCCACGCCCACACACGCCCCCTTCCCACGCCCACACACGCCCCCTTCCCACGCCCACACGCTACCTTCCCACGCCCACACACGCCACCTTCCCACGCCCACTTCCCACGGACACACACGCTCTTTTCACCCCCTTCCCACGCCCACTGACCCCTTCCCCCTTCCCATGCACGCCCCCTCCCGCCCCTCTTCCCACGCCTATACACGCCCCCTTCCCACGCCCTCACACGCACCCTCCCTCCTTACCACGCCCACACACACCTTCCCACACTCACCCCCTTCCCACACCCACACACGCCCCCTTCCCACGCCATACATTCCCCCTTCCCACGCCCACACACGCCACCTTCCCACGCCCCCTTCCCACGCCCACACACGCCCCCTTCCCACGCCATACATTCCCCCTTCCCACGCCCACACACACCACTCTTCCCACGCCCACACACACCTTCCCACACACACCACCCTTCCCACGCCCACACACACCACTCTTCCCACGCCCACACACACCTTCCCATACACACCACCCTTCCCACGCCCACACACACCACTCTTCCCACGCCCACACACGCCCCTTCCCACGCCCACACACGCCCCTTCCCACACTCACCCACCTTCCCACGCCCACACCCACCTTCCCACACTCACCCATCTTCCCACGCCCACACACACCACTCTTCCCACGCCCATACACGCCCCTTCCCACGCCTGACGGGAGGGAGAACAGTATCCTGAAGCCACCAATTAGGCCTAACTTGTTTAAACAATTGATGCTGTTAGCTGTGACTTGTTTGTTCTTGTTCTTCATGACGTGTTGTTCTTGTTCTTGTGACGTGTATATGACGTGTTATTTTTGTTCTTGTTCTTCATGACGTGTTGTTCTTGTGACGTGTATATGACATGTTATTTTTGTTCTTGTTCTTCATGACGTGTTGTTCTTGTGACGTGTATATGACGTGTTATTTTTGTTCTTGTTCTTCATGACGTGTTGTTCTTGTGACGTGTATATGACGTGTTATTTTTGTTCTTGTTCTTCATGACGTGTTGTTCTTGTGACGTGTATATGACGTGTTATTTTTGTTCTTGTTCTTCATGACGTGTTGTTCTTGTGACGTGTATATGACGTGTTATTTTTGTTCTTGTTCTTCATGACGTGTTGTTCTTGTGACGTGTATATGACGTGTTATTTTTGTTCTTGTTCTTCATGACGTGTTGTTCTTGTGACGTGTATATGACGTGTTATTTTTGTTCTTGTTCTTCATGACGTGTTGTTCTTGTGACGTGTATATGACGTGTTATTTTTGTTCTTGTTCTTCATGACGTGTTGTTCTTGTGACGTGTATATGATTTGTTTGTTTTTGTACGTGTTTGTGCCCTGGTGTTTTTATTATGCATTTGTTTGTTTATGACGTATTTGTGTGTTTTCTTTTTGTTTATCAGTGATGACAAATCCTCAGGTGAAATATAATGGGGTGGTTAATCCTAAGGTGATCCCGCTATGTACACGAACACGTCATAAACATGGCAGGTACTGTACGGTCGTTTACACCTTCGTGACGATACCTGGTGGGTGGGCCCGAGTGTATATGGGCGGTGGGCTTATTTGCATAGGCCTACCTGGTGACCTACTGCTGGTGTTGACGGCTTAATATACGGATAAATTACCTGTGCACACCTGACAGTTCATTAATGACCTCCCTGGTTATGCAGATGAGGGCAGGTGAGGTCACGCAACACCTGGGTTATTCCTGTCTTGGGTTTTACGTCTAAATATTATATCTAACACTAATCTAACACTAACCTAACACTAACCTAACCTAACCTCTGTGATGTAAGACCCTCTTTTCTTCTTGACGTTGTGAGACAGTCAGTTGTCATGCAGGTGAGACAGTTAGTTGTCATGCAGGTGAGACAGTCAGTTGTCATGCAGGTGAGACAGTCAGTTGTCATGCAGGTGAGACAGTCAGTTGTCATGCAGGTGAGACAGTCAGTTATCATGCAAGTGAGACAGTCAGTTGTCATGCAGGTGAGACAGTTAGTTGTCATGCAGGTGAGACAGTCAGTTGTCATGCAGGTGAGACAGTCAGTTGTCATGCAGGTGAGACAGTCAGTTGTCATGCAGGTGAGACAGTCAGTTACCATGCAGGTGAGACAGTCAGTTGTCATGCAGGTGAGACAGTCAGTTGTCATGCAGGTGAGACAGTCAGTTGTCATGCAGGTGAGACAGTCAGTTGTCATGCAGGTGAGACAGTCAGTTGTCATGCAGGTGAGACAGTCAGTTGTCATGCAGGTGAGACAGTCAGTTGTCATGCAGGTGAGACAGTCAGTTGTCATGCAGGTGAGACAGTCAGTTACCATGCAGGTGAGACAGTCAGTTGTCATGCAGGTGAGACAGTCAGTTGTCATGCAGGTGAGACAGTCAGTTGTCATGCAGGTGAGACAGTCAGTTGTCATGCAGGTGAGACAGTCAGTTGTCATGCAGGTGAGACAGTCAGTTGTCATGCAGGTGAGACAGTCAGTTGTCATGCAGGTGAGACAGTCAGTTGTCATGCAGGTGAGACAGTCAGTTGTCATGCAGGTGAGACAGTCAGTTGTCATGCAGGTGAGACAGTCAGTTGTCATGCAGGTGAGACAGTCAGTTATCATGCAAGTGAGACAGTCAGTTGTCATGCAGGTGAGACAGTTAGTTGTCATGCAGGTGAGACAGTCAGTTGTCATGCAGGTGAGACAGTCAGTTGTCATGCAGGTGAGACAGTCAGTTGTCATGCAGGTGAGACAGTCAGTTACCATGCAGGTGAGACAGTCAGTTGTCATGCAGGTGAGACAGTCAGTTGTCATGCAGGTGAGACAGTCAGTTGTCATGCAGTAGGACGGGAAGCGCCAATCTGACCTCATCACTACGTCCGCGGATCCTTAGACCCAGGTCATGCGGGTCCCTACATGACACACGTGCATGAGTATAGGTTAGGTTAGGTTAAAGGGGAGTTAAGGTTGAATTAGATTAGGTTAGCGGTAAGTTAGGTTAAGTTAAGGGTGTATTAGATTGGTTATGGTTAGGGGTAGGTTAGGTTAATATATGTAAGGTTAGAATGAGGTAAATCCGGTTAGGTTAGGTGAAGTTAGATTCAGTTAAGTTGGGGTAAATTAGAGTAGGTTAGCTTAGGTTAATTAGACCTGGTTAGGTTAGGGGGTAGCCTAGTGCAGGTTAGGTTACAGGCAAGTTATTTATATTAGTTAAGATTAGGGTTAAGTTAGATACAAGTTAGGTTATAACCCAACTCGTAACTAGTGGAGTCTTATAGTAGAGCTATGATAGATATCCCAGGTTAGGTTAGGTTGGTTAAGTTAGGTTAGGGTGGTTAGGTTAACGTTAGGTTAGGTTAATCTTCAGGAGAAATAAGCTGGGGTGGTTATTCTTCATGTGATCCCCCGTATAATCAGTCATCCCCCGACACACACAGCTAGCCTAAGAGGATGCAACTTCTCTCCGGTCCGGATCAATGAGGCTGCGATTCGCTGCTGAATTTGCTTGGAGGTGTGAGGAGGGGGGGGGGGGGGTGAGGGGTGGCGGCGGGCAGTAGGTCAAAGTTCACATTGCTTACCGCCTCCCGTGGTTGGGGGGGGTTGGAGGGGGTGTAGTGGGGGTTGATGTTAGGTTGGGTAGGAGTGGTGTTATTATTATTATTATTATTATTATTATTAGTAGTAGTAGTAGTAGTAGTAGTAGTAGTAGTGTGGAAAAAGGCACTGAAGACTCGAGGAGGAGCCGGCCCTTCTGGTCTGGATGTAAACGGTTGGAGAGTCATTCTCAGCACAAACAAGTTTGGCCCTGTAGCAAGCGATCTCTGCACTGCCATTGCCGTCCTTGCAAGAAAGCTAGCAACCTCGTGCTGCCAACACCAACAGGCCCTGACGGCCTGCCGCCTCATTCCTCTGGAAAAGAATCCAGGATGTAGGCCTCTAGGAGTGGGGGAAGTGCTGAGGAGGATCATCGGAAAATGCATAATGGAGGTGGTAAAGGATGATGTCAGGGCAGCAGCAGGGAACCTGTAAGTGTGTAAGTGTGTGCTGGCCACCAGGCTGGCGGGGAGGCCGCCATTCACGCCATGAGATTGATATTTGAGCAACGTGATTGTGAGGCCGTTCTCCTGGTGGATGCTTCAAATGCATTCAACATACTTAACCGCAAGGCTGCACTGCACAACATCAAGATCAAGTGTCCAAGCTTTGCAATGTATGTTGAAAACTCGTATTGGAATCCTTCAGACCTCTATATTGTAAATTACAAGGCGCTAAGAGGTGATACCATCCTACAGTCAACCGAGGGAACAACACAGCGGGACCCTACTGCAATGGCAATGTATGCAATAGGCCTATCAGTGCTCCAACAAGAAATAAAATGTGAAACAACTGAGGTCAAACAAGTGGCATATGCTGATGACCTTACAGGATCAGGAAAAGTGGAGGACATCAAAAAGTGGTGGGACCTGGTAACATCGCGAGGTCTATAAATAGGGTACCACCCAAACGCTAGCACAGGGGTTCTCAACCAGGGGGGAATTTCCCCCCTCAGGTTTTCAGGGGGGGGGGGGGGGAAACTGATACTAATATGGAAAAAATAAAGGATTTTCAGTATTATATGCATATTATTTGGAATGCACTTTTTGAGGCAGACAATCTTGGAAAGGAGGGGAAATGACATTCTGACATATGGTGAAAGGGGTGCATGGGGTAAACAAGGTTGAGAACCACTGCGCTAGCAAGTCCTTCCTCATTGTGAAGCCAGAACATTATGAACGGGCAATGGAGGTGTTCGGTGGAAGTGAGGTCAAAATAACAATGGATGGCCAAAGATACCTAGGCGCAGTAATCGCCACGACGGACTTCAAGACAGAGTACGTAGTGGGAAAGGTGAATGAGTGGGTTAAGGAAATCCAAGCTCTGTCTGAGATTGCAAACACAGAGCCATATGCTGCTTTTGCAGCATTCACCCATGGAGTCAAGCATCGTTGGAACTACCTGATGCATACTATCCCTGATATCGGACCCCTCCTCCACCCTCTGGAAGAAGCTATCAGTGTCAATTTCATTCCCAAATTAGTGAAACACCCTCACTTAACCTCAGCAGAAAGATCACTCCTTGCACTACCACCGAGACTGGGAGGAATGGGACTAACCAATCCAGAGGAGATTGCTGCCACTGAGCATCAAAACTCAGTTAAGCTCACGGCAGCCCTCACGGACCACATAATAGCTCAGAACGCAACAGGGGAGGTGGATACCAGTGAAGTAAACAAGATCTGAAGGTCTATTACGACAGAACGACAGCACAACCAAAGTGACAAGCTGCAGCAACTATTGCTGCAAATACCAGATAATTTGAAGAAAAAAAAGTAGCTATAGCGCAGGAGGTGGGTGCCTCGAACTGGTTAACTACGTTACCGTTAAGGGCAAATAATTTCAGTCTCAATAAACAAGAATTTACAGATGCCATTGCTCTAAGGTACAGTTGGCCAGTAGAAGGTTTGCCCTCTCAATGCGTGTGTGGATCTTCCTATCACGCCATGGTGTGCAAGAAAGGTGGCTTCATATGCATGAGGCATGACGAAGTAAGGGATCTCACAGCAAATATGCTGAAGGAAATCTGCCGGGATGTCATGGTAGAACCGACCCTCCTTCCTTTGAACGGTGAGATCTTCCAACATAGGACTTCAAACACAGCTAACGAAGCCCGTGTTGACGTCAGTGCTCGAGGATTCTGGACGCGGGGACAGCAAGCTTTCTTCGACATCAGGATTTTTTATCCCATGGCCGCATGTTACTGTAACCTAGCTCTTGATGCTGCACACAGGAGGAGCGAGAACGACAAGATAAGGGCATATGGGGAGAGAATTCAAAACATTGATCAAGGCAGCTTCACTCCTCTAGTGTTCACAACCTCTGGTGGGATGGGACCAAGTGCAAGATGTTTCTACGCCAGACTCGCGGAGGTGATCTCCGAACAGAAGCAGCAGCCCACAAGTTTTGTTACAGCCTGGGTGAGATGTCGACTGTCTTTCTCTCTCCTTCAGTCGGCTTTTCTCTGCCTCAGGGGAACGAGAGCTTCTGCCCCATGCCGACAACAGCTGCAGATATTGACTATGAGGCTACAGTCACTGAATGCCGCATAGATCTGCGGCTCAACTAATTCAACATAGATAGGATAGCTACTTATGTATTAGGATATTTAATTTTAAGGTAATAAAATGGTGGCGAAGGTGTGGCTATAAGGGGAGGTTGGAGACCACGTCTTGAAAAAAATAGTAGTAGTGGTAGTGGTTAAAGTAATACGGTAGCTGTAATAGTAGGGAGGTTGGAGGCTATCTGTGTTACATATAAAATAAACTGGTGGTGTGCATAGTAGTTGAAGTAGTGATCATAATAGTTGTAGTAGTAATAGTAGTTGTAGTAGTAATAGAAGTTGTAGTAATGGTAGTTATCGTCATTATAGTAGTTGAGGACAATATATTAAACAGTGTGATGGGCGAGTGTTTCGGCACAGCTCGTCTAAGTTATGGTCGACGCTGCTGCCTTGTTAACGACGATATAAATTCTCCCTCCCCGGCCTGCTTTATTAATTAACACACACACACACACACACACACACACACACACACACACACACACACACACAGGTGATTATAGGACAAAATTTATGGACAAAAATAATCGAAAAATATTTGAGTAAATTATCGAATTTGTCGGGAAAAATTATTGACGATTTATTTTTAAAATTCTTGGAATAAATTATCGGGGTTGTAGGATTTTTTTTTGTATAAATGCTAAATAATACTAAACTTAATTTCCTACGATGCAAAAACTCACTGAATTAATTGTTCAGATACAAATTTAAGGAATAACTTTTTGAAAAAAATCTCAGGATGTAGTAAGTAGAAAAAATATAAGAAATACATCGTCTAAATTGCAAAGAAAATACTGTACATGAAATAAATTACTTGAAGCATAGAAAGCATAGAAAATTGTCGCAGAATAAATGAAAAATAGCTCGAATAAATAAATTAAGACTAAATAGAAAAAAAATCATCGACTTTATTAAAAAAAAATTGGCACAAATTAACAAAGAAATCGTAGAAAAAAATTTGAACAAATAAAAAAAAAATTAGTAAATAACAAAAAAATTAATAAACTCAATGAAATAAACTCGTGGCATCAGTGTATGTATATAAACGGCTCACCTGACCGTTAAATAAAACTTGTAAAATAAATTGGATTAAAGAAAAAATCCTGAGATAAATTGATGAGGGAAGTGATGGAGTTGTCAGGCCAGGTGTGTGTGTGTGCTCGCGCGCGGAAGTAACTGTCTACCCCTTTCCCTCCCTTCCCCCTCCCTCTTCTCCCTTCCCCCTCCCTCTCTTCTCCCCTTTTTCACTTTCCGACATATCATACTGTCTTTCCGTTCCCTATCCCTCCTTCCCTCTTTCCCTCTTTATTATTATTATTATTTT
The DNA here is from genome assembly GCA_958450375.1 of Homarus gammarus. NCBI lineage: Eukaryota > Metazoa > Arthropoda > Malacostraca > Decapoda > Nephropidae > Homarus > Homarus gammarus. The sequence continues at coordinate 1,190,531 of CAUDMG010003885.1, read as the reverse complement.
TTTATATTTTGTAGAGAAAGGAGAGGCGTAAGAAGATTGGAGGTGAGGGAAGGAAGTTATAGTTCGGAAAGTGAAGAAATTTAGGAGGAGGTAAGAGAGGGCGGGCTGGTGTGTTAGGGTTGTGTCATGGGTTAGTTATTGTCTGTCGGTACGGGCACAAGACAGCCTACCCTGTCCCATATATGGGTGTTTTAAGGGCCTTATTCATATTCCGCCGACCCTACTGGCGGATGCTGGTCCAGGGAGGTTGTCTATTGCCTGGCCGTGTAGATCAGGGGTTGTAATGGACCTTTTGAGATTTGGTAACTTTGGGAACCATGTATGGTTGTTGTCGTTATCTGGTGGGAGTCTTTGAAGGAGTTCTTGCTCTGATCGTTCTATCTTTTGCCAGACTCTGCTGGCCAGGGTGTGCAGCTGCTGGTTGATGGGTTTTATTCTCAGGTCTCTATGTATCTCGGCTGTGGTTCTGGTGAAGGGGTATCTTTCACCTGTGACGAATCTTCGGGCTTCATTTTTTACCACCTGTAATTTTAATATTTGAGTGGTGCTCATAGTGTGAAGAGATACTGCTGGGTAAGTTATTATCGGTGTGATAAATGATGTCATCAGGCGGAGTTTTATTTTCTCAGGAAGCGCTTTAAAGCGGTATAGTTTTCTCAGCTCTCTTCTTGCCTTTTCCTTCATGGTGTGGACATGATGGGAGTAACCTGTCGTGATATATGCAGGCCCAGGAGGGTGCCTCTGATTTTGTATTCTATCTGGGCATTATTGGTTACTAATGGATGGGTTTTCCTTCTGCATAAGGGTATCACTGTGAATTTCTGGAGACTGGTTTGGATTTTCCATTGTTTTTCGTAATTATTTACCCTTTCTAATTCCCGCCTGGTGTTGTCGACCTGTAACGCTCGCGATTTTCCTTGATGTGTTGTTAGTTGAGAGATGTCATCTGCATACATAATATCTTCGTTACCTATTCTAGTGGGAGGCGGGGTGTCACTTGTGTTGATAATATATAGGGTGGGGGAGAGGACGCTCCCCTGAGGGACTCCGCTCATGAGTGGGAAGGTCTCTCCTGTGTGTTGTCCTACCCTCAGTCTGGCATTTCTGCCGTCAAGAAAGTTGCAAAGCAGCTTTTCAATGTTGGCGGGAAGTCATGCCAGACTTTGTCAAATGCCTTCACTTCATCCCGGAGAGTTAGATTACATTGTCTACCACTCGCCGTGGCTCTGGCTATGTTTTCACATGCCAGGGCTATCGCTGTTGTGGTGGACTTCCCTTTCCTAAACCCGAATTGTCTGCAGTTGACTTTATTGGTTGTTTCCAGGTGATTTCTCAGACGGTTATTGATGATTTTTTCTAGGATTTTTCCAGGTACTTCGAGGAGGGAGATCGGTCTGTAGTTTAGTGGGACGGCGGGGTTCTTTCCTTGTTAGGGTAATAATGGCCTCTTTGAATTTAGTTGGGAAGTAACCCGAGGCCAGGCAAGCGTTCATTGTGGTTCTCAGTCTCTCCATGGCCGGGTTGTTTATGTGGCTGAGGATCTCCTTGGTGATGCCTGAATAACCAGGGGCTTTATTTTTGGTATTAGAGATGACTCTGTTGAGTTCTTCCGAGGTGATTGATTTGGACAATGGGCTGTCCACTCTCAGATCCTCCCATATGAGTTCAGGGGAAGGCTGAGTGCGGTGTGTCTGGTCCCGGAGTTGAAGGACGAGCTCCTCGTGGGTACCATCAAATCCCCTGTTTTCTTCATTTATGATTCGGAAGATGTTCCTCCATATGTCCCTCAATATGGGTTCTTTGTCTTGGTCGTCATATATTTTACTTCCTGCGTGGTCAGTTATATATGGTGACTCGTTATGGCTGCAACGTTTCAGTCTCTTAACTCGACGCCAGAACTCTCCTGGATCGTTGTATGTATGTGAGAGTTGTTTAACTATTTCTGCCCATTTAAGGTTGCTTTGTTCCAGAGATCTTGTTTTTATTTCCTCCCGGATTCTTCTGTGTGTATTGTAGCTTACGATGTCCCAACCATGGGTCTAGGCTCTCTGTTTTAGCAGTTGGAACTGGTTTGTGAGGGCTATGAGTTCTGGAGTCTGTTGTGGGAGAGTTCTGTTGCGTTTGAGAGGCGTGGCCTCCTGGTAGGCTGTTCCTATGGCTTCACACCATGTGTTGATTTCTTCATCTATTGTATTCACCGGCTGACTGTCTATGGTCTGCAGGATTGTCATGTCCTTGGCCTCAAGTTCGGCTGTAGCATTTTCGTTGAATAATTCCCAGTCGGTCTGCTTGGCGATCCTCCGTGGTGGAGCTGGTATAGTTATTGGTGTTGCTGAGATGGTAATGATTATAGGTAGGTGGTCGCTGGAGGTCACAGGGCCTTGTTCAGAGAGATAGTTGTGGAAGCATCTGCCGTTTGTTATTGCTATATCTGGAGTAGTGGCTGAGTTCCTACTGTAGAACGTGGGGAAGTCTGGGCCTATTAGCTGGGCTTTATGTCTGTTATGAAGCCAGCGAGGCTTCTTCCGACACTGTTAGTTGTCCTCTTACCATCTGGTAGAGGATGTCTGGCGTTCATGTCCCCAATGATGTAGGTTGGGTGGTGGTGTGATAGGAGTCTGTGGAAGCCCCCGTCAGGCAGGTAGTGGTGGGAGGGAGGTTGTGGCTATTATGTTTGGCCCTGTGGTCAAGTTGATTTGAACAGCGAGAGTTTCAGAGGTGAAGTTGTCTATGATTCTGTGGTGGACATCTTTTTTTACGGCGATGGCCACCCCGTCATTCGGCTCCTCTGATAGATTGGATTTATGGATCCTGTAACCAAATATTTTCAATTCCTCAGACGCCTTTTGGCCGTGTGAGGTTATGAGTATAATATCTGCGTCAACTTGGTTGTATTGGCTGGACAAACTGAATTTATTGGTTGTCCAGTGGAGGATGTTATGTTGCATTATTTTCACTGCCTCACGTAGCGAGTCCATTGTATCATGTTCTTGGGGGATCCGCGGGTTTCGTGGTTTGCTCTCTGTGCGTCGTCCATTCCTCAATCTTTTGATCCCTCGGATGACTTTTTGATGCAGTTTGTGAAATCGACCTGTTTTTGTTTAATTGAATTGAAACAGTTTATTTAGCCAGAAAAACACAGACACAGAGTTGATAATAATAACAATATTAACATGGCTGAGCCAGTTGAGAACCTGAGCTCTCTTTGAGGCACCTGATATATACTATAAATTTATCTCAAGGAAGTATTATGTAACATTTAGTATCATCTGGAATAGTACAATAGCATGGTGGTAATAAGAACATCTCATAATGTTGCCACGGTTATCACTTCAATATTTATTAATTTTATTTATTTATTATTTTTTATTTTTTATTTTTATTTATATTATAAGTATATACATAAATAACAGTGAAATTGAAAAACATAAATATAATGGGGGAGCAGTACAACCTGGGTGGTGGAGTGTCAGTACTTCCATTTCATCTTGTGATCAATTACTCCTTTAGCGACTTCATCACGTGTACAGTCCTCGTTGATGTGGTCTGGTGTGTAGATGCGTAGATTCAGGTCTTTACCTGATAGATCGCTTGGAGTCTGATAGACAGGTATCATCTCTGGTGTGGGTACTCGTGCAACCACACCAGAGACCACTGTTGTCCCCTCTGTGATTGTTGCCCCCTCTCCCTCTCCCCTCCCCCCTCCCTCCTTCCTCCCCTAATATGACTTGCATCACCCCCTCCCCCCGCGCCAGCTCAAACCACCACTGGGTACTCGCTGTCAAGTGTGTGTGGTGGGCGCGAGGGTATGATGAAATCCCGTCCCCTAAGTGCCAATGGACTTATCTGGCATCCCCAACTCCTGGCACTCCTCCTGGCACCCCCTCTCCTGCCACTACCCCTGGGTATCCCCGTCTTGGCACTCCCCCTGGCACCCACCTCCCCTGGCACTCCCCCTGGCACCCACCTCCCCTGGCACTCCCCCTGGCACCCACCTCACCTGGCACCCACCTCCCCTGGCACCCACCTCCCCTGGCACTCCCACGTCCCATAATGAATGAGAGGACAGACATGGCCAAGGTGCACGCTTATCTGTTTTTTAGGGGGATACCTATCTTATCACCCTCTCCCTCCCGCACTCTCCCTCCCTCCCTCCCGCACCCTCCCACACTCTCCCTCCCTCCCGCACTCTCCCTCCCTCCCTCCCACACTCTCCCTCCCTCCCGCACCCTCCCTCCCTCCCTCCCTCCCACACTCTCCCTCCCTCCCGCATCCTCCCTCCCTCCCACACTCTCTCTCCCTCATATATATATATATATATATATATATATATATATATATATATATATATATATATATATATATATATATATATATATATATGCTGATAACCACAAGGAAACAAGAAAACACGAAGTTCCCAAGCGCCTTCGTGTACTACTTCCCATCTTCAGGGGTGAGTACAGATTAAGGAGTAATACTTGAGAAGGCTAATATATATTAGCTATATATTAGCCTTCTCAAGTATTTCTTCTTAGTCTGTACTCACCCCTGAAGATGGGAATTACACGAAAGCGCTTGGGAACTTCGTGTTTTCTTGTTTCCTTGTGGTTATCAGCATATACCTGGATCACACTAGCAGAATCGCCGCCCTCCGGGCGGCTCTTTCGCTAGGCCACGGTAGGACGCCACCCTCCGGGAGGCTCCACATTGTCTCACTGTCGTGCATTAAGTTAGACCACATTTTTGGTTTTGCCATTAGCAGCAATTATGTACAGATTTTTGCCAGTTCCCACTCTGGAGCATCCAACATAGAACTGTCCATAAGAGAAGCAAGGAAACACCAGGTTTAGGCCAACCACCTTTAGGGACTGTCCCTGGCTTTTGTAGATGGTCATGGCAAAGCTCCCTTTAACCGGGAACTGAAGTCGCTTGAACTCAAATGGCAGGTCAGTGGTGATGAGAGGTATCCTTGGTATAAAAACGTCCTCTCCTTTAGCTTTTCCTGTCACTATTGTAGCTTCCAGTACATGTGGCATCATGTTCTTCTTGTGAGTAACTCGTCTCTCATTTTGAGTATGATGTCTCGTTTCTAAAACTCTTGACCGACAATCAGGATGGCTACTTCATCAACTACAGGAGCATTGAATCTTCTTTCATGTTCTCCCTTAGGGGTCGTGTCTGCTTTGATCCCGACTTTGTACTCGTCAGAAGGCATGTTTTCCAGGGCATTTTTAAATGACTGTACATACTTGTTGCGCTCATGCAGCATTTCTTGGATAGATAGGACAATGTCATGTCTGACACCTTGAATGTTGCCACACCTGATAGTAATCTGCTTTTCCTGATCTCCCATGAAGTAGATTTGGAGGAACTTTGCCTGCTCATCTTCCAGTGGTAAGAGGGATCCTGCTTTGTGATAGACTTGACCCTAGACTTTCAATGTTGGTATGTATCCGTGCTCACGAACTACTCTGGTAGCTCCAAAGGATGTCATCTGGAAGCATGAATTGTACTTCAGTATATTTTCCAAGAAGTGTTTTGACTCTGGTGTTGTTCCCACCATGAGAGCCTTCAATGGTTTTGGTGGTTTTTTCAAATTTGGCAGTCGTACTTTCCCATGAGCAGCACAGTCCAGCAGATTCTCCTTTATACTTCTTTGCACCGCAGTGTTCACATTTCTTATCCATGTTGCCAATGACAACAGAGGGATACTTTTCATATTCTATCTCATTGTCATAGTTAAATGCTGTTCTTGCAAGTGGATGCCACAGTGTATTCTTTCTTAGAATTCTGGATCCCGCATCTCTCTGTCTATTAGCATTCAAACGAATTTCATGCGCTTGATCATTTTCTAGTGAAGGCCTTTCTGCTGTTCCCTTTCTGTTAGCATTAAGACGGGATTCCCTTTCCTGATTTCTTTCCTGCGACCGACTGTCCGCTGTTCGCTCCGGGCGGCTCATCCGCTAGGCCACGGTAGGACGCCACCCTTCGGGAAGCTCCACATTGTCTCACTGTTCAGTCCCTAAAACTTCTTCTTCCATCAACAGTTCATTAACGGTGTATGTAAGTTCCACCATGTTTTTCACTACAACGGTACAGCAAAGTATTCTTTTTAGCATTGAAGCTGTTATTATTTTATTGTCTAATCATCACTACATATAACATCATCCATCATCACTACATATAACACCACCCATCATCACTACATATAACACCACCCATCATCACTACATATAACACCATCCATCATCACTATATATAACACCATCCATCATCACTACATATAACACCACCTATCATCACTACATATAACATCATCCATCATCTCTACATATAACACTATCCATCATCACTACATATAACACCATCCATCATCACTACATATGACACCACCCATCATCACTACATATAACATCATCCATCATCACTATATATAACACCACCCATCATCACAACATATAACATCATCCATCATCACTACATATAACACCATCCATCATCACTACATATAACACCACCCATCATCACTACATATAACACCATCCATCATCACTATATATAACTCCATCCATCATCACTACATATAACACCATCCATCATCATCACTACATATAACACCATCCATCATCACTACATATAACATCATCCATCATCACTACATATAACACCATCCATCATCACTATATATAACTCCATCCATCATCACTACATATAACACCATCCATCATCATCACTACATATAACACCATCCATCATCACTATAGATCGGTAAAGTAGTGTCCGAGATTCTCGTGCGGACATACATACACACAGAGACACACAGAGACATACTTCTTAGTTTTATATATACTGTATATATATATATATATATATATATATATATATATATATATATATATATATATATATATATATATATATATATATATATATACACACTGTTAATGAATATGATGTATTTCTTTGTGTATGAACCTCTGTCCTGCGTGGCAGTGAGAAGTGATATCACCCTCAGTGTCAAGACCTGACTGAATTACTCAGAATAGCCAAACTGTACTACAAGCTTTGCCAATAAATTTGTTAAATTAAACTAAACCTCCTTCCCACACTCTCCCTCCCTTCCTACCCTTCTCTTCTCTCTCTTTCCCTCCCTCCATTCCTCTCACCCCACCTCCGTTACTCATACACCCCAACTCTCTCCATCCCTCCCTTATTATTATTATTATCATCGTCATTATTATTATTATTATTATTATTATTATTATTATTATTATCATCGTCATTATTATTAAGGTGTTGCGGTACATCAACTTAGTTCTATAATTACTCACTCGTCGTCATATATAGTACGCCCATAACAACGCCCGCCTCGCTGAGCCATACAGTCGTCACTGCCTTGGTGTTGCTCAGGGAATTACACAACTCCTACATAACTACGCTTACACATACTCACGCATACCACACGCCCCCCTAAAACTGGGTACTTACATGACTACGTCGCCTTCACCAACACACACAAGAGGGGAGGGGATCACCCAAGCTGTCCCGTCAACTTGATATCTTACTCAGAAATATTTAAAGGGATTTGACTGTGTACATGACGTGTGTGTGTGTGTGTGTGTGTGTGTTAGGCGACAGTACACAGTAAACAAAGATGAGAGATTGACAACTTTTTCGTACATTACATACATACACGATAGGCCTATGTTAAAAATTACCCAGAAGACTATCTTGGTAGGCCTATAAGGAACACCAATAGGCCTATAAGGAACACCAATAGGCCTATACTAATATTAAAACACCGAGAATAAGATAATTAGATCATGTGTTGGTGTCGTAACAAATGTGTCTACCACTACCACCACTACCATCACCTTCTCTACCACAGCCATCACCTTCACTACCACCACTACCATCACCTCTACCACCACTACCACCACCTCTACCACTACCACCACCTCTACCACTACCACCACCTCTACCACTACCACCACTACCATCACCTTCTCTACCACAGCCATCACCTTCACTACCACCACTACCATCACCTCTACCACCACTACCATCACCTCTACCACTACCATCACCTCTACCACTACCACCACTACCATCACCTTCTCTACCACAGCCATCGCCTTCACTACCACCACTACCATCACCTCTACCACCACTACCATCACCTCTACCACTACCATCACCTCTACCACTACCACCACTACCATCACCTTCTCTACCACAGCCATCACCTTCACTACCACCACTACCATCACCTTCTTTACCACTACCACCACTACCATCACCTCTACCACCACTACCATCACCTCTACCACCACTACCATCACCTCTACCACTACCATCACCTCTACCACTACCACCACTACCATCACCTTCTCTACCACTACCATCACCTTCACTAACACAACTACCATCACCTTCTCTACCACTAGCATCACCTTTTCTACCACTACCATCACCTCTACCACTACCATCACCTTCTCTACCACTACCATCACCTTCACTACCATCATCACCTTCACCTACTCACCTTCTAACACTACCACTCACCTTCTCTACATCACCTCTACCACCTACTCACCTCTACCTACTACTCTACCATACCACCTTCTCTACCACTACCATCGCCTTTTCTGCCACTACTACTACCACCACCACCACCATCGCCTTCTCTACCACTACCACGACTACCATCATCTCTACCACCACTACCATCGCCATCACCACCACTATTTATGGGCTAAGTTACGGGGCCAAAAGAAAAGACACGCAGTATATAATTTAGTCTCACGTGAACACCACTTAACAAAAACCACCAAGAATCCAAGTAGTCGAGCAGTACGACATGTTTCCCCACGTGTGACAGCAAGAGGACAAGTTACCGCCACCAGACGTACGATGAGAGGATGACATATTTACCCTCTTATAAACAAAGGTAAAGAATGCCCCCCCCTCACCTCACGTGCCTCTCCTAAGGGTATGTGTCCCAGTGCCAAGTTTGGTGTTGGTTGCTCAATCTGTGTTGGTGGATAAACGGACAGACAACGGAGATTCTATACACCATTATTTAACACTATAGGGGGCGTTAATAGTCAAACAGACAGAGACAACAGCCTATGGATCTTATACCTTATCTAATATACTATAGGACTAGTCGTGTGTCTGTCTGTGTGTGTCTGTTCTGGGCAGCCGAAACGGTACAGTCGTTTTTCATCATACTTGCTGGAAAAATCGCAAAAAAATTCGTATCGTGGAACAAACCTGGTCCCATGTCGATGGTTCTTTAGGAAGCCATTACATAACCATTTTATTTACGCTGGAAAACGATGCAAGTCTACGGAGTTGGCGCACCCTCATTCGCTGTACGCTAGCCAAGCACAAGCGTTCAAACTTTCACTGGGCACGAAGGAGCCAGCGATCACTTGTGGTGTCTATATGGTGTGCCGGGGGGGGGGGGGGGGGACACTGCCACACGTAAAGCCAAGGTTCAGGTTTTTTCTAAAGATTTTGTAAGATGAGTTTACCCTTTATGGTAGCAGGTGGTGGGTGAGGGCCCTGTAGTGCTCCCTTCTGTAGCAGGTGGTGGGTGAGGGCCCTGTAGTGCTCCCTTCTGTAGCAGGTGGTGGGTGAGGGCCCTGTAGTGCCCCCTTCTGCAGCAGTTGGGAGGGTGCGCCCCACCCTTCTGCAGGTGGACGGGGTGAGAGCCAGCTGGGTCGTGCAGGATACAGTCATTTCAGAAGCGATTATTTATGTCCTGCCTGATGCCTTCCTCCCCTCACCACCCTCATACCTGTTTTCACCCTCGTCATCCTCACCCACTCACATCCCTCTCATCCTCCCTCACCCTTCTCAGTCTCCCTCACTCCCCTAACTATCCCGCATCCTCTTCACCCATCACCCACCTCATCCTCTTCACCCATCACCCACCGCATCCCTCACCCATCACCCACCCCATCCCTCACCCATCACCCACCCCATCCCTCACCCATCACCCAGTACCTCTCACCGCGCCTCTATTAGCCTCATTAAGTCCTTTTGATGGGTCACAGAGGTCAGTCAGCTGTGTGTATTCAGGCCCTCCTTTGTTACCTAACCTAACTGAACTGGTGCCGAGTGAACGTATCTAGTTAAGGTAGAGTCTCGATGTTAATTTTGTCTCCTAACTGGTGCTAAGTGAACGTATCTAGTTAAGGTAAAGTCTCAGTGTTAATTTTGTTTCGCAACTGGTGCTAAGTGAACGTATCTAGTTAAGGCAGGGTCTCAGTGTTAATTTTGTCTCCTTACTGGTGCTAAGTGAACGTATTTAGTTAAGGTAGAGTCTCAGTGTTAATTTTGTCTCCTAACTGGTGCTAAGTGAACGTATCTAGTTAAGGTAGAGTCTCGGTGTTAATTTTGTCTCCTAACTGGTGCTAAGTGAACGTATCTAGTTAAGGTAGAGTCTCAGTGTTAATTTTGTCTCCTAACTGGTGCTGAGTGAACGTATCTAGTTAAGATAGAGTCTCGGTGTTAATTTTGTCTCCTAACTGGTGCTAAGTGAACGTATCCAGTTAAGGTAGAGTCTCAGAGTTAACACAGGGCATCAGTGTAACATTTTTACTATTTTCAGTTATAAAATTTATGTCTTAACCTTATCCACTGTCGCCTCCTTGACCCAGTCCAGAAAAACACACACAAACACCAGAAGAATAATGACATCACCAGAAACTACACTCTCACACAGTCATCTCATCTCTCTCTCTTCCTCTTCACTATATTACCGTAGTGGTGTATTCTGTCGAGCTCTTGCCACCACCAAGCCCTTAGGAGAACATCTGAGAGGGTCTACTGTGTCACTATCCCATTTTCTTGATACTCGGGTCACCAGAACTCATTACACGCCAGAGTACACCGTGTGGTACTCCCTGCCATGGAGAGCTTGGGGCCCTATGTCATACAGTCAATAGCAGTTCAAATTATTCTGGTTTAAGTGATCTTCTGTGTTTGGCAGAAGAGGGCGTCAGAGTGGAGAGTTCAAGAGGGACGCCACGGTGGAGAGTTCAAGAGGGACGCCACGGTGGAGAGTTCAAGAGGGACGCCACGGTGGAGAGTTCAAGAGGGACGCCACAGTGGACAATTCCAGAGGGACGCCACAGTGGACAATTCAAGAGGGACGCCACAGTGGACATCCCTCACTCGTTTAGTTGTATGACAGCAGTAAGAGAGGAGGTACCTTGTTATAGCTTCACTTACAAGAATATTTTCGTCTTGAGATTCGGACCCAGGCGACTTGTGTGAGTAAATTGACTCCCAAGGTCCTAGAGATGACCCACGGGGTCCTAGAGATGACCCACAAGGTCTAGAGATGACCCACAAGGTCTAGAGATGACCCATAAGGTCCTAGAAATGACTCACAGGGTCCTAGAGATGACCCACAGGGTCCTAGAGATGACTCACAGGGTCCTAGAGATGACTCACAGGGTCCTAGACATGACTCACAAGGTCCTAGAGATAACCCACAAGGTCCTAGAGATGACTCACAAGGACCTAGAGATGACTCACAGGGCTCTATAGATGACTCACAGGGTCATAGAGATGACTCACAAGGACCTAGAGATGACTCACATGGCTCTATAGATGACTCACAGGGTCATAGAGATGACTCACAAGGACCTAGAGATGACTCACAGGGCTCTATAGATGACTCACAGGGTCCTAGAGGTGACTCACAAGGTCCTAGAGATGACCCACAGGGTCCTAGACATGACTCACATGGTCCTAGAGATGACTCACAGGGTCCTAGAGATGACTCACAAGGACCTAGAGATGACTCAGGGTCCTAGAGATGACGCACAGGGTCCTAGAGATGACTCACAAGGACCTAGAGATGACTCACAAGGTCCTAGAGATGACTCACAAGGTCCTAGAGATGACTCACAGCGTCCTAGAGATGACTCACAGGGTCCTAAAGATGCCTCACAAGCTCCTAGAGATGACTCACAGGGTCCTAGAGATGACTCACAAGGTCTTAGAGATGATTCACAAGGTCCTAGAGATGACTCACAAGGTCCTAGAGATGACTCACAAGGACCTAGAGATGACTCACAATGACCTAGACATGACTCACAGGGTCCTAGAGATGACTCACAGGGCCCTAGAAATGACTCAAAAGGTCCTAGAGATGACTCACAAGGTCCTAGAGATGACCCATAAGGTCCTAGAGATGACCCACAAGGTCCTAGAGATGACTCACAAGGTCCTAGAGATGACTCACAGGGTCCTAGAGATGACTCACAGGGTCCTAGAGATGACTCATAGGGTCCTAGAAATGACTCAAAAGGTGCTAGAAATGACTCACAAATTCCTAGAGATGACTCACAGCGTCCTAGAGATGACTCACAGGGTCCTAGAGATGACTCACAAGGTCTTAGAGATGATTCACAAGGTCCTAGAGATGACTCACATGGTCCTAGAGATGACTCACAATGATCTAGGCATGACTCAGAGGTTCCTAGACATGACTCCCAGGGTCCTAGAGATGACTCACAAGGTCCTAGAGATGACTCACAAGGTCCTAGAAATGACTCACAAGGTCCTAGAGATGACTCACAAGGTCCTAGAGACGACTCACAAGGTCCTAGAGATGACCCACAAGGTCCTAGAGATGACTCACAAGGTCGTAGAGATGATTCACTAGGTCCTAGAAATTACTCACAAGGTCCTAGAGATGACTCACAAGGTCGTAGAAATTACTCACAAGGTCCTAGAGATGACTCACAAGGTCCTAGAGATGACTCACTAGGTCCTAGAAATTACTCACAAGGTCCTAGAGATGACTCACAAGGTCGTAGAAATTACTCACAAGGTCCTAGAGATGACTCACAAGGTCCTAGAAATGACTCGCAAGGTCCTAGAGATGACTCACAAGGTCCTAGAGATGACTCACAAGGTTCTAGAAATGACTCACAAGGTCCTAGAAATGACTCACATGATATTAAGCTAATAGTGGGTGAAACTTCGAATAGTTGTTCATACTAGAGTTTAGTGTTGTGTGTGTGTGTGTGTGTGTGTGTGTGTGTGTGTGTGTGTGCGTGCGTGCGTGTGTGTGTGCGTGCGTGTGTGTGTGTGTGCATTATATGTTTCTGAATTTGCAACTTGACTTTGCGAAATTGTCAATGGATGAGATGAAGTTGCAAGGTGGACCTCATGGTACTAGTCACCACACCTTTACTAGTCCCCCGTACCTGTACTAGTCCCCCACACCTGTACTCGTCCCCCACACCTGTACTAGTCCCCCACACCTGTACTAGTCCCCACACCTGTACTAGTCCCCCACACCTGTACTAGTCCCCCACACCTGTACTAGTCCCCCACACCTGTACTAGTCCCCCACACCTGCACTAGCCCCCAGAGTGAACATTAAGTCAGTGTTGAAGAATGTTCTAATAATTATCTGGCTCTTCAATGTGTTCCAGAAATGTTATACTCGAATGACCTGTTTTTGTGCTCATGAGGAGAATTATCGAGGCTTGAGGCTTTACGACACCACTTTACTGTTTTGTGATGTAGCTGGTAATGTATTCCTGGCGGTGAGGAAGACGAGCTAGGTGTGTGAGATGGTTAGGTGGTGGGAGGTGAACTATGCGTACACCACACACACACACACACACACACACACACACACACACACACACACACAGTAAGATGGACGACCAGGAACGGTGGCGTGTTTCTCTGGCAAAAACTGACAGCCATCCCACCTGCGACCTTCCTGTGCCGCCACCACACACACCTGTGCCCTCATTATTATTGTACTTTTGGTTGCTGTTGTTATATTGTTATTATTATTATATATCTATTACTATTTAGTTACACCAGTTATACGATTCCTTCTGTGTAAACAAGAGGAAGAAACTTAATTTGTTTACGTGTAGACAATAGTTGCCGCGGGGCTCAGGTGATGGGCGGGTCGGCTCTCCTGGTTCCCCATATTAGTAAACAATATTCTGCGCCCCAACCAAGGCCTTGCACACCCTCTCTCCTTCCTCCCCTTCCTTGTCCCTTTCCCCTTCATCCCTCCTTCTTCCCCTCTTCCTTTAAATCCCCTATCTTCACCTCTCCCCCTTCCCTCTCCCCTTCCCCTTTTCCTCTTTCACTTCTTCCTTTCCCTCTCGTCCCTCTCTGTTCCACTTTCCTGCCCCCCCCCCCTCTTCGTCCCTTCTCACTCCTCCTCTCCCCTGCCCACCCCCCTCGTCCCCTCCCCCCTCAGTACCCCCTTTAACCCCCTTGCCATATACAGGTAAATATCGTATTACCAGGTACCAATTTGATTACAAAGAAATATTTTATAATAGAGGAATACAGAGAAATTATTTGAAATAGAGGAATACATAGTGAAATATATTGCAAGAGACATACCTGTTGTGCACCTGGTGTTGGCTACAGCGAGTCTCCTGTATTTTATTGTAATACAGTCACCTGACGGCGCAATTAAGTGGCTGCCAGCTTTAAATTACTGGCGACTTTACTTGTTGTCAAATGTGTGGCTGACACTAATTGATTACCTAGTGCCAACAACAAAAGTTTCAGCTACAACAACAACAATAACAAGTGTCAGTAAGATAAACAACGACAATAGCAACAACAACAACAACACAAACAAGAAAAACAACAACAATAACAACAACACGACAACAAGAATAATGATGGTCACAATAACACAGACGTAGACATACAAAGATCAACATAGACAGACATATTTAAAGACGTACACAGTCATTGACAGACACACACATAAAAACAGACACAGAGACAGACAGGCAAGCAGACAGACAGACAAACAGACACAGACAGACAGACAATAGTGAGAAACGGTGCAATACAATCATTGGTGAGCATCATTAAGATAACACTGTGCTGGAGTGACCTTGACAGCGAGGTGGCCGTCTTGAGCTGCTTTCAATTCCTTCATTCCTTGTGGATTTCTTTCACTTCTTGTTTTTTCAGTTCGGTTTTTTTTTTATCTATTTTTTCTTTCATTTCCTTTTTTCATTTTTTCTTTCATTTTCTTTTTTCATTTTTTCTTTCATTTCGTTCTTTCATTTTTTTACTATTTCCTTCATTCATTTTGTTCCTTCAATTTCTTCTTTCAGTTTCTGTCATTTTCTTCTATCAATATATTCCTTCATTTCCTTCATTCTCAACAAATTTCATTCATTTTTTTCTTTCAATCTGTTTAACTTCCTTTTGTGAGTTATAAAGACCCCCTCTCCCCCTCCCCCCTTCCCCTCCCCTCTCCCCCTTCCCCCTCTCCCCACTAATGTATTTTGTGAGTTATGAGGTGAAACGTAATTACCTGGTGATAATTAAGTGTTTTTTTTTTCCGCAGGTGAGGACAACCAAACAACACTCCGTCTGTCTGTACGTAAGTTTACCTGTCTGTTTGTTTATACGTCTGTAGGTTTGTCTGTCATTGTGTCTCTCTCTCTCTCTCTCTCTCTCTCTCTCTCTCTCTCTCTCTCTCTCTCTCTCAGTACCTCCACTTCTGTTAACAAGGAAGAATTCGGGTCCATATTGTGAGGTGTGTGTGTGTGTGTGTGTGTGTTGAAAGTCGAGTTTTACACACACACACACACACACACACACACAACACACACACACACTCACACACTCACTCAACTTCAGTTACTGTATAATGTTGAAGAAGAAGAAGAAGAAGAATTTTAAAAGACATTGTACTCGACTTTTCATTGGTTACAGCTTGTCCACCTACCGCCAATCAAAGGACATGGAAGCTATGATTGAATTTTGATTGGCTGTAGTTTGTCCATCAAGAGCCAATCACAGAAGATGTCACTATTGCCAACATCCAGTAGAAAACAAATTAATTTCTTTTAATATTTGACTTAATAAATGATAAAATAATTATGGCGTTTATAGTTTGTTATGGCGTTTATAGTGTGTTGTGGCGTTTATAGTTTGTTATGGCGTTTATAGTTTGTTATGGCGTTTATAGTTTGTTATGGCGTTTATAGTTTGTTATGGCGTTTATAGTTTGTTATGGCGTTTATAGTTTGTTATGGCGTTTATAGTTTGTTATGGCGTTTATAGTTTGTTAAGGCGTTTATAGTTTGTTAAGGCGTTTATAGTTTGTTATGGCGTTTATAGTTTGTTATGGCGTTTATAGTTTGTTATGGCGTTTATAGTTTGTTAAGGCGTTTATAGTTTGTTATGGCGTTTATAGTTTGTTATGGCGTTTATAGTTTGTTAAGGCGTTTATAGTTTGTAGAACGAAACACGGGAATAAATAGAGAGAGAGAGAGAGAGAGAGAGAGAACATTTATTTACCTAATGCCTCAACTCATGAAACAGCTGATTGAGATAAACAAACGCACGTGGCTTCCATAGTTGCCATAGCTAACAAATTTTATTTCATCTTCGTTTTATTTCTTTTTAGTATGTTGTTTTAAACCGTTTGTGTATATAGTTGTTGAGCGATAGGGAAGGGCCACGTGTGTTGACTTCTGAGTGCTGGGTCAAACCTGGCAGTGTATATAAGGGTGATGCTTTTGTCTACAGTGTGATGTTGACACTGTGTTACGTACTGGCAGGTGTGTGTGTGTGTGTGTGTGTCCCATGGCAGGTGTGTTAATATTATCTCCCGGGTAGGTGTGTATCATGTCAGGTGTGTGTGTGTCCCCGGTAGGTGTGTAATTGGACTTTGTGTATGGCGGTTGATATATATAGATGTAATCAGTAATTTTTATAGAAATATTGTTGTCGTCTGCACAGGAAGCTGATGTGAAGACTGATACTGGGGGAGAGAGAGAGAGAGAGAGAGAGAGAGAGAGAGAGAGAGAGAGAGAGAGAGTTAACTATCAGTAATATATCGGAAGACTGGTGACTTACTGTATGGTCTGGTGACTCTCTCTCTCTCTCTCTCTCTCTCTCTCTCTCTCATTCCCTCCTTTTTTCACCCCTCCCTTCCCCCCCCCCTTTCCCCTCCAGGCTGGACCAGACAAGATGTAGAACACTGTAGGTCTCCCCCTCCTCCCACTCTCCCTCCCTCCCTCCCCCACCCGCCCTCCACCCGCCCTCACCCACCCTCCCTCCGCCCTCACCTCCCTCCGTCATCCCTCACACCCTCCATTGATCGCGTATGCGGTGCGTAGTGCGTCGTGCTCACGCCCCCCAGCTCCCTGACGCATGTGGAACGAGGAGGAGGAGGAGGAGGGTAGTGCGTCATGGAAAGGAAAGAGGAGCATCAACTTCTAACTAACCCACCCACCCGCCCGTACACCCACCCGCCGGCCCGTACACCCACCCGCCCGTACACCCGCCCGCCCGTACACCCACCCGCCCGTACACCCACCTGCCCGTATACCCACTCGCCCTTCCTCCCACCCGCCCGTACACCCACCTGCCCGTACACCCAGCCGTCCGTACACCCAGCCGTCCGTACACCCACCGATCCGTACACCCGCCCGCCCGTACACCCACCCGCCCGTACACCCACCCGTCCATACACCCGCCCACCCGTATACTCAGCTGTCCGTAACCCACCCGTCCGTACACCCGCCCACCCGTATACTCAGCTGTCCGTAACCCACCCGTCCGTACACCCACCCGTCCGCCCGTCCATACACCACCCATCCATACACCCACCCGTCCGTACACCCGCCCACCCGTATACTCAGCTGTCCGTAACCCACCCGTCCGTACACCCACCCGTCCGCCCGTCCATACACCACCCATCCATACACCCACCCGTCCGTACACCCACCCGCCCGCCCGCCCATACACCACCCGTCCGTACACCCGCCCACCCGTATACTCAGCTGTCCGTAACCCACCCGTCCGTACACCCACCCACCCGCCCGTACACCCACCTGCCCGTATACCCACTCGCCCGTCCTCCCACCCGTCCATACACCACCCATCCATACACCCACCCGTCCGTACACCCGCCCACCCGTATACTCAGCTGTCCGTAACCCACCCGTCCGTACACCCACCCGCCCGCCCGTCCATACACCTACCCGCCCGTACACTCACTTAACAAGCCCAGTAGCCGTAGGTCAGAGGTCATACACACAGGTTATATATCAGGTCAGAGGGTGTATATTACATCATCACTCCCCTCACTATATATACCTATCCTCCCTCCCTATGTATACCTATCCTCCCTCCCTGTGTATACCTATCCCCCCTCCCTATGTATATCCCCCCCTCCCTATGTATATCTACTGTATTCTCGCCCTGTAAGTGATAGACCCAGTGTTCATTTCCCGGTAGGGGTGGTATTGTGGGCGGGTGCCAACTGCAGGTGACTCACTCAGATGATCAAGTGACTGTGTGTGTGTGTGTGTGTGTGACTGTGTGTGTGTGTGTGTGTCAGTACCTGTATAAGACTCACCAAGTGTAGTCTCATATAAGCCTCATGAAGTCTCTGGCTGGTGTATTACGTTAACAAGACTCTAGTTGTTTATATAAGGGAGCTTGGCCGTGAAGCTTGTGGTTTGTGGATCCCAGACGGACGGGTTACGTTGTGGCGCTTCTTGCTAACACCGCCTCACGTTACCACCTCAACAGGACAGGTTTAGTGGCGTACTGTCTGGCGTTACCCCACCCACCCTATCCCCACCCTATTCCCACCCTATCCCCACCCCACCCAGAGAATTTATTTAACACTTGTGATGAATGGAAGAAGAGTTTTATGAGCGAATATTATTGTTTATTATGATGTTGTGGGAATTTAATGAGAGTAATGTAGGGATTGTGTATGGGGGAAATGCATGGGGATTGATGTGGTCGTGACGTGGGGAGGAGTTGAATGGGGATGTGTGTGTGACGTGTGTGTGTGTGTGACGTGTTCTATTTAACAGGTGTTCATGTCGTGGAGGTAGAGTTACGGTCATTCTTAACAGGTGTTCATGTCGTGGAGGTAGAGTTACGGTCATTCTTAACAGGTGTTCCATTTTTTGGTTATCGTTACGACATATTTACGTCTGATGGCACCTACAGATGTTATTTATACACCTGTACTATCTGCTCGCTACAAGACACGGGACTTTCTTAATAAATGACATGCGCTGTTCCTGATAGTTAGCTTTGGCACATCTGCTTTCCCTGTTGCTTAAAAACAGGTGACTGCGACGCATCTGTTTTGCTTCGTGCTTCAGGTGGACATGTGTGGTGCTCCTGGACACCTGTTCATCTTTACTGCGTGTGGTGACAGAGGCGTGAGGGTGGCGCTCTGATCAATAGTACTTGAAAGGTGAGAAGTTGGGGTGAGGTGTGAGTCGGGGGGGGAGGCAGGCAGGTGTGAAGTGTCGAGAGTTCAGGTGTGAAAGCAGGCAGATGTACACACGGACAGATTTTATACATACAAGTAGATGTACACAGAGACATATATGCACACACAGACAGATGTACGGCCTCCCAGGAGTACTTTTGAGCACCTGTGTTATGGCCACTTGTTGCAGGTGTCCCAGGTGTCACCTTGTTCTCTCACCTGTACAGTAAATACATTCAGTAGTTTCTGTTGTTGTAGCTACGACATAAACCTTCTGTCGTGCCGAAAAAAATTACACTTATCACCCCACGTGCCGGTCGTGTCGTAGTGCTCTTGATCGATTTTAGGCTATGTACACCTGCCTTATCGTTAATTACTGATAACTGTGTGTGTGTGTGTTATTTTTAGGTCGCAAGGTCAAAAGTTACTGGTGATGTGAGATGAGGGAAGGAGAGAGAGAAGGGGTGTTTTTTAAGATTGTCTCTGGCCTGGAGGTTAGTGAACTGTGGTGGAGTTTGTCCTTGTGATGTTGTGTGTAACCAGAGTCTGTAAACAAGACACTTCTCTTACTGTGCTGTAGTCTACACCACACCCCCTGTCACACCCTGTCACACCCCATGTCACACCCTGTCACACCCCTGCCATGTGTTAGTAGTGACCAGGACCCTTCCCTCCCCCCTGACGACCTTCCTCCCCCTGACGA
This sequence comes from Homarus gammarus, assembly GCA_958450375.1. Lineage (NCBI taxonomy): Eukaryota > Metazoa > Arthropoda > Malacostraca > Decapoda > Nephropidae > Homarus > Homarus gammarus. The sequence continues at coordinate 1,170,540 of CAUDMG010003885.1, read as the reverse complement.
CCTTCCCTCCCCCTGACGACCTTCCCTCCCCCCTGACGACCTTCCCTCCCCCTGACGACCTACCCTCCCCCTGACGACCTACCCTCCCCCTGACGACCTACCCTCCCCGTGACGACCTTCCCTCCCCCCTGACGACCTTCCCTCCCCCTGACGACCTACCCCCCTTGACGACCTTCCCTCCCCCTGACGACCTACCCTCCCCCCTGACGACCTTCCCTCCCCCTGACGACTTACCCCCCCCGACGACCTTCCCTCCCCCTGACGACCTTCCCTCCCCCCTGACGACCTTCCCTCCCCCTGACGACCTACCCCCCTGACGACCTTCCACCCCCCTAACGACCTTCCCTCCCCCCTGACGACCTTCCCTCCCCCTGACGACCTTCCCTCCCCCTGACGACCTTCCCTCCCCCCTGACGATCTTCCCTCCCCCTGACGATCTTCCCTCCCCCTGACGACCTACCCCCCCGACGACCTTCCCTCCCCCTGACGACCTTCCCTCCCCCCTGACGACCTTCCCTCCCCCTGACGACCTCCCCCCCCTGACGACCTTCCCTCCCCCCTGACGACCTTCCCTCCCCTCTGACGACCTTCCCTCCCCATGACGACCTTCCCTCCCCCCTGACGACCTTCCCTCCCCCCTGACGACCTTCCCTCCCCCTGACGACCTTCCCTCCCTCCTGACGACCTTCCCTCCCCCCTGACGACCTACCCACCCGACGACCTTCCCTCCCCCCAGACGACCTTCCCTCCCCTCTGACGACCTTCCCTCCCCATGACGACCTTCCCACCCCCCGGACGACCTTCCCTCCCCCTGACGACCTTCCCTCCCCCTGACGACCTTCCCTCCCCCTGACGACCTACCCCCCCTGACGACCTACACCCCCCTGACGACCTACCCCCCTGACGACCTTCCCCCCCTGACGACCTACACCCCCCTGACGACCTACCCCCTTCCCCAAAACACTTGTGTTAGTGGTTGCAACGGTGAAATGGTTTGGGTAATGGTGGTAATTGTGTGTGGTCGTGGTGGTGGTGGTGGTAGTAGTGATGATGGTGGTTTAGGTTGTAGGTGTAGTGGAGGTAGCTGTGGAGATGATGATGGTGGTAGTGGTGGTGGTGGTGGTAGTAGTGATGATGGTGGTTTAGGTTGTAGGTGTAGTGGTGGTAGCTGTGGAGATGATGATGGTGGTAGCGGTGGTATTCGGTATTGGTAATGTTAGTTGTAGTGTATGACTGCGGTAGTGGTTGTAGGATTAGTGATGATGGTTGTAGTAATAATGCGGATGGTGATAATGTTAATGATGATGGTGGTAGTAGTAGTCTAGTAGCAGTAGTACTGGGTAGTAGTTGTAGTAATGATGTCAGCCGGTCACAAGATGTCTTTGTGAACCCCCCCCCCCTCACCCCCCTCCTCCGGGCAGCTAGCCAGAACCACTAGCTGCTAATAACTTAACCAAACACACAGTTGTCTTAAGGATAACTTGATCTCTCCCCTCAGCTCCAGATCCTTTGAGGACGATGGTTTAACCCTTTGAGGACGATTATTTAACCCTTTGAGGACGATTATTTAACCCTTTGAGGACGATTATGTAACCCTTTGAGGACGATTATTTAACCCTTTGAGGACGATTATTTAACCCTTTGAGGACGATTATTTAACCCTTTGAGGACGATTATGTAACCCTTTGAGGACGATTATTTAACCCTTTGAGGACGATTATTTAACCCTTTGAGGACGATTATGTAACCCTTTGAGGACGATTATTTAACCCTTTGAGGACGATTATTTAACCCTTTGAGGACGATTATGTAACCCTTTGAGGACGATTATTTAACCCTTTAATGACGATTATGTAACTCTTTGAGGACGATGGTTTAACTCTTTGAAGACGATTATTTAACCCTCTCGGACTCAAAGGGTTAAATTTGAGTTACACTACCATAGTTATTCCCAGTAAAGAAATATTTATAACTTTATATTAAGGTGATTAAATTAGTCACAACACCGTAGTAATTACCCTTTCAAATATTTCACAATTATCTTTAAAACAATCGGAATTATATTAGTTACCAAAACCTGTATAGACTAGATCGAAATTCAGCGGACAAACTCTCACACGTCCTGAGAATAATGCAAGATGTGTGTCAAGGTAGGTGGTGTAAGATTATTGACCCTAATTGACACTTACTCACTGCCCAGGTATGTGAAAATACCTGGAGGTGGTGTCATTACTTACCTGGTGAAAAGTTATTGACACCGACTCACTGCGCAGGTGTGTCAAGGTGGTGTCATTACTTACCTGGTGAAGAGTTATTGACACCGACTCACTGCGCAGGTGTGTCAAGGTGGTGTCATAACTCATCTGGTGACCGAGTACTGACACACACACTGACCATATCCTAGGCACTGCAGTAGGTAGTTAGTTAATTTAGCTATGTGACACGGGGTGGACACGTACTATACGTCACTGGTAGGACACGTGGTGGACACATACTATATGTCACTGGTAGGACACGGGGTGGTCACATACTATACGTCACTGGTAGGACACGTGGTGGACACATACTATACGTCACTGGTAGGACACGGGGTGGACACATACTATACGTCACTGGTAGGACACGTGGTGGACACATACTATACGTCACTGGTAGGACACGTGGTGGACACATACTATACGTCACTGGTAGGACACGTGGTGGACACATACTATACGTCACTGGTAGGACACGTGGTGGACACATACTATACGTCACTGGTAGGACACGTGGTGGACACATACTATACGTCTCTGGTAGGACACGGGGTGGACACATACTATACGTCACTGGTAGGACACGGGGTGGACACATACTATACATCACTGGTAGGACACGGGGTGGACACATACTATACGTCACTGGTAGGACGTGGTGGAAACATACTATACGTCACTGGTAGGACACGTGGTGGACACATACTATACGTCACTGGTAGGACACGTGGTGGACACATACTATACGTCACTGTTAGGACACGTGGTGGACACATACTATACGTCACTGGTAGGACACGTGGTGGACACATACTATACGTCACTGGTAGGACACGGGGTGGACACATACTATACGTCACTGGTAGGACACGGGGTGGACACATACTATATGTCACTGGTAGGACACGTGGTGGACACATACTATACGTCACTGGTAGGACACGTGGTGGACACATACTATACGTCACTGGTAGGACACGGGGTGGACACATACTATACGCCACTGGTAGGACACGTGGTGGACACATACTATACGTCACTGGTAGGACACGTGGTGGACACATACTATACGTCACTGGTAGGACACGTGGTGGACACAGGTGAGGGAAAATGACATATACTCACCACGGCCAAAATAGAATTATTTATGTTGGGTAACGTGGGGGGGGGGGAGGGGTGAGGGGGTGATGGCGGCGAGGGGTGAGGGGGAGGAGGTGATGGCGGCGAGGGGTGAGGGGGTACACAGTCACCTCCGTAGTATGGTTTATTACTGTGTGTGTGTGTGTGTGATCGACCGACCATTGACTAAGACGTACAGAGGCCCCAAAATGACCTCGATATTACAAAACTTATCACTGAAACCTTACCTTACCTCACCCCACCCCACCCCACCCCACGTGAAATGTGAAATGATAACAAGTGACCGGAAGTAGTATCTGTTTGTTTGTTTCTCATAGTGACAAAGAAGGGAGGTGAACAAACTTGTCAAATAACCTGTGTTGTGTTATCAGGTGTTGCGTTATGTTATCTTGTGTTGTATTTTGTTATTCGTGTGATATCGTGTATTATTAGGTGTTATGTAGTGTTATCCTGTGTTATGTGGTGTTATCGTGTGATATGTAGTGTTATCTTGGGTTATGTAGTGTTATCTTGGGTTATGTGGTGTTATCCTGTGTTATGTAGTGTTATCCTGTGTTATGTAGTGTTATCCTGTGTTATGTGGTGTTATCGTGTGATATGTAGTGTTATCCTGTGTTATGTAGTGTTATCTTGGGTTATGTAGTGTTATCCTGTGTTATGTAGTGTTATCCTGTGTTATGTAGTGTTATCCTGTGTTATGTAGTGTTATCTTGTGTTATATAGTGTTATCCTGTGTTATGTGGTGTTATCCTGTGTTATGTGGTGTTATCCTGTGTTATGTAGTGTTATCCTGTGTTATGTAGTGTTATCCTGTGTTATGTAGTGTTATCCTGTGTTATGTGGTGTTATCCTGTGTTATGTAGTGTTATCCTGTGTTATGTAGTGTTATCCTGTGTTATGTAGTGTTATCCTGTGTTATGTAGTGTTATCCTGTGTTATGTAGTGTTATCTTGGGTTATGTAGTGTTATCCTGTGTTATATAGTGTTATCCTGTGTTATGTGGTGTTATCCTGTGTTATGTAGTGTTATCCTGTGTTATGTAGTGTTATCTTGTGTTATGTAGTGTTATCTTGTGTTATGTAGTGTTATCCTGTGTTATGTAGTGTTATCCTGTGTTATGTAGTGTTATCCTGTGTTATGTAGTGTTATCCTGTGTTATGTAGTGTTATCCTGTGTTATGTAGTGTTATCCTGTGTTGTGTAGTGTTATCCTGTGTTATGTAGTGTTATCCTGTGTTATGTAGTGTTATCCTGTGTTATGTGGTGTTATCCTGTGTTATGTGGTGTTATCCTGTGTTATGTAGTGTTATCCTGTGTTATGTAGTGTTATCTTGTGTTATGTAGTGTTATCCTGTGTTATGTAGTGTTATCTTGTGTTATGTGGTGTTATCCTGTGTTATGTGGTGTTATCCTGTGTTATGTAGTGTTATCCTGTGTTATGTAGTGTTATCCTGTGTTATGTAGTGTTATCCTGTGTTATGTAGTGTTATCCTGTGTTATGTGGTGTTATCCTGTGTTATGTAGTGTTATCCTGTGTTATGTAGTGTTATCCTGTGTTATGTAGTGTTATCCTGTGTTATGTAGTGTTATCCTGTGTTATGTAGTGTTATCCTGGGTTATGTAGTGTTATCCTGGGTTATGTGGTGTTATCTTGTGTTAAGTAGTGTTATCCTGTGTTATGTAGTGTTATCCTGTGTTATGTAGTGTTATCCTGTGTTATGTGGTGTTATCCTGTGTTATGTAGTGTTATCCTGTGTTATGTAGTGTTATCCTGGGTTATGTGGTGTTATGCTGTGTTAACTTCTTCGGGTGATAGATAACACGTGTTGAAACATAAATTAACCTTCGTATACTTTTAATTACCTTATTTAGAGTACTACAGGGAGTTATCAGGTGTTTTGTGGTGTTATCTTGAGTAGGTGTGTGTGTATGACCCGAGATAACTGTATATATTGACATAGTGAAAGAAGATATGGTAGTGTAGGTAAGTTGTTATTATTATTGTTATCGTTGTTATTGTTATTATTATTGTTATTATGACTGTCATCATTATTATTATTATTACCGTTGTTATTATTATTATTATTATTATTATTATTATTATTATTATTATTATTACCGTTGTTATTATTATTATTATTATTATTATTATTATTATTATTATTATTACCGTTGTTATTATTATTATTATTATTATTATTATTATTATTATTATTACCGTTGTTATTATTATTATTATTATTATTATTATTATTATTATTATTATTATTACCGTTATTATTATTATTATTATTATTATTATTACCGTTGTTATTATTATTATTATTATTATTATTATTATTACCGTTGTTATTATTATTATTATTATTATTATTATTATTATTATTATTATTATTACCGTTGTTATTATTATTATTATTATTATTATTACCGTTGTTATTATTATTATTATTATTATTATTACCGTTGTTATTATTATTATTATTATTATTATTATTACCGTTATTATTATTATTATTATTACACGTCATTATCTTAAGGGCCTCTGATAAGGTGTATAAAGTACATTGTGTCGAGGAGAGTGTAAACACGATAAGACAGACACTTACACGTGTACACCTCGACACAGACACTTACACGTGTACACCTCGACACAGACACACGTGTACACCTCGACACACCTAACCTCTAGTGTATAGAGGTGTATTTATTATCGCTCTTAATTGACTGTTATCTCACATAGTACAAATGTAAACACACACAGATCTGAACTATTGAGGTAGGTTGTTAAGTTCAGGGGAGAGAGAGAGAGAGAGAGAGAGAGAGAGAGAGATGTGTCATGACCTGAACTTATCTTATGGCAGCAGCTCTTCCACTGAGGAGGAGGAGGAGGAGGAGGAAGAAAAGAAGAAGAGGAGGAGGAGGAAGAAAAGAAGAAGAGGAGGAGGAGGAAGAAAAGAAGAAGAGGAGGAGGAGGGTAACATGTATAGATCATAGAGCACGTGGTCTGTCTGTCTATCTGCCGTGTTAATTCTCTCTCTCTCTCTCTCTCTCTCTCTCTCTCTCTCTCTCTCTCTCTCTCTCTCTCTCTCACCAATTCTCCTAAATACAAACCAGTTTAGTGTGTTGACGCCAGAGTGAGCACGTAGCCCCGCCCCGTCCCGTAATACTACTACCTCGCCTTGCTGTTGCCCCATCTTGCCCCGCCCCGTCCCGTAATACTACTACCTCGCCTTGCTGTTGCCCCATCTTGCCCCGCCCCGTCCCGTAATACTACTACCTCGCCTTGCTGTTGCCCCATCTTGCCCCGCCGTAGCCCCGCCCCGTCCCGTAATACTACTACCTCGCCTTGCTGTTGCCCCATCTTGCCCCGCCCCGTCCCGTAATACTACTACCTCGCCTTGCTGTTGCCCCATCTTGCCCCGCCGTAGCCCCGCCCCGTCCCGTAATACTACTACCTCGCCTTGCTGTTGCCCCATCTTGCCCCGCCGCTGCCCCGCCCCGTCCCGTAATACTGCTACCTCGCCTTGCTGTTGCCCCATCTTGCCCCGCCGTAGCCCCGCCCCGTCCCGTAATACTGCTACCTCGCCTTGCTGTTGCCCCATCTTGCCCCGCCGTAGCCCCGCCCCGTCCCGTAATACTACTACCTCGCCTTGCTGTTGCCCCATCTTGCCCCGCCGTAGCCCCGCCCCGTCCCGTAATACTGCTACCTCGCCTTGCTGTTGCCCCATCTTACCCCGCCGTAGCCCCGCCCCGTCCCGTAATACTACTACCTCGCCTTGCTGTTGCCCCATCTTACCCCGCCGTAGCCCCGCCCCGTCCCGTAATACTACTACCTCGCCTTGCTGTTGCCCCATCTTACCCCGCCGTAGCCCCGCCCCGTCCCGTAATACTACTACCTCGTCTTGCTGTTGCCCCATCTTGCCCCGCCGTAGCCCCGCCCCGTCCCGTAATACTACTACCTCGCCTTGCTGTTGCCCCATCTTACCCCGCCGTAGCCCCGCCCCGTCCCGTAATACTACTACCTCGCCTTGCTGTTGCCCCATCTTACCCCGCCGTAGCCCCGCCCCGTCCCGTAATACTACTACCTCGTCTTGCTGTTGCCCCATCTTGCCCCGCCGTAGCCCCGCCCCGTCCCGTAATACTGTTACCTCGTCTTGCTGTTGCCCCATCTTGCCCCGCCGTAGCCCCGCCCCGTCCCGTAATACTGCTACCTCGCCTTGCTGTTGCCCCATCTTGCCCCGCCGCTGCCCCGCCCCGTCCCGTAATACTGCTACATCGCCTTGCTGTTGCCCCATCTTGCCCCGCCGTAGCCCCGCCCCGTCCCGTAAAACTACTACCTCGCCTTACTGTTGCCCCATCTTGCCCCGCCGTAGCCCCGCCCCGTCTCGTAATACTGCTACCTCGCCTTGCTGTTGCCCCATCTTGCCCCGCCGTAGCCCCGCCCCGTCCCGTAATACTGCTACCTCGCCTTGCTGTTGCCCCATCTTGCCCCGCCGTAGCCCCGCCCCGTGCCGTAATACTACTACCTCGCCTTGCTGTTGCCCCATCTTGCCCCGCCGCTGCCCCGCCCCGTCCCGTAATACTACTACCTCGCCTTGCTGTTGCCCCATCTTGCCCCGCCGTAGCCCCGCCCCGTCCCGTAATACTACCACCTCGCCTTGCTGTTGCCCCATCTTGCCCCGCCGCTGCCCCGCCCCTTCCCGTAATTGTATTGCCCTACCCCGAACTATCAAGGGTTTCACTATCAAGGGGTTCACTATCAAGGGGTTCACCATCAAGGGGTTCACTATCAAGGGTGTTCGCTATCAAAAGGGTTCGGGGTTCAGTATGGAGGGGTTCACTATAGTCGTGGTTCAGTATGGAAGGGGTTCACTATAGTCGTGGTTCAGTATGGAGGGATTCACTATAGTCGTGGTTCAGTATGGAGGGGTTCACTATAGTCGTGGTTCAGTATGGAGGGATTCACTATAGTCGTGGTTCAGTATGGAGGGGGTTCACTATAGTCGTGGTTCAGTATGGAGGGGCTCACTATAGTCCTGGTTCAGTATGGAGGGATTCACTATAGTCGTGGTTCAGTATGGAGGGGTTCACTATGGAAGTGGTTCAGTATGGAGGGGTTCACTATGGTCGTGGTTCAGTATGGAGGGGTTCACTATAGTCGTGGTTCAGTATGGAAGGGCTCACTATAGTCGTGGTTCAGTATGAAGGGGGTTCACTATAGTCGTGGTTCAGTATGGAGGGGTTCACTATAGTCGTGGTTCAGTATGGAGGGGTTCACTATAGTCGTGGTTCAGTATGGAGGGGTTCACTATAGTCGTGGTTCAGTATGGAGGGGTTCACTATAGTCGTGGTTCAGTATGGAGGGCTTCACTATAGTCGTGGTTCAGTATGGAGGGGTTCACTATAGTCGTGGTTCAGTATGGAAGTGGTTCAGTATGGAGGGCTTCACTATAGTCGTGGTTCAGTATGGAGGGGTTCACTATAGTCGTGGTTCAGTATGGAAGTGGTTCAGTATGGAGGGTTTCACTATAGTCGTGGTTCAGTATGGAGGGTTTCACTATAGTCGTGGTTCAGTATGGAGGGGGTTCACTATAGTCGTGGTTCAGTATGGAGGGGTTCACTATAGTCGTGGTTCAGTATGGAAGTGGTTCAGTATGGAGGGCTTCACTATAGTCGTGGTTCAGTATGGAGGGGTTCACTATAGTCGTGGTTCAGTATGGAAGTGGTTCAGTATGGAGGGTTTCACTATAGTCGTGGTTCAGTATGGAGGGTTTCACTATAGTCGTGGTTCAGTATGGAGGGGGTTCACTATAGTCGTGGTTCAGGGGTTCAGTTCACTATCCCGGCAAGTATCTGTGAACCTCAACCACTCACCTCAGGCAGGGCATCGGGTTACAGGGTACGTAGTGGCATAATCCTCGTATCCCATTGGCCGAGCGTCCTCTACACGCCCTCTTCGCTGGCCAATAACAGACCGTGACGTAGGCTAGCGTCCGTGACGTAGGCTAAGGGCTCAGCCAATGGGGGCAAGAGACGTATCTAACGTCAATAGAAGGCTATTACCAATCGGTCTTTCTATATGCTCTTGCCAGTGCCTAGTGCGATGGTTGTGAGGCGGTGAAGAATAATGATGTTGTTTACGGTGTTTAGGTGAGCAAATATGGTAATGTTTAGAGGAAATACCGCGAGGGATTTATCTTTTAAGAGACTTTGTGCTTGACGCGTCACCGGCGAGTGGGAGTCAATATTGTGCTGGCTGACAGGCTCATTTCACCCATAAGGATGAAAATGTCTGCGTAGTAGCTTGACTCGTCGCTCTTGTGAGTCATGAGGCGTGAAGGTATATCTTGTTTATGTCTGGAATGTTTGTGTCGAGTCGGAATGGATAAATTGTTTATATAATAACTTAATATTAATATAAGAATTACGAGAAAATAACCGAGTTGTAATTTTCTTCACAAATACTAAGAAAAAAATCTGAAAACCTGAAATATTTTAAAAGAGATTCATTAGTTTTTTTTTAATTCCTGATTCATAACACACACCACACACACACACCCACACACACACACACCCACCCACACACACACCCACCCACACACACACGCACGCAACCATTCAGTGTCGTCAACTCTATTTCCAATCATAATTTTTCATATCTGCTTAAAGTGAACCAATTAGAGGCGTCCTTACCTCACCTGTGTGGAGGGAAGGTGAGAGAACGGACCTTTGGGGGCGTCCTTACCTCACCTGTGTGGAGGGAAGGTGAGAGAACGGACCTTTGGGGGCGTCCTTACCTCACCTGTGTGGAGGGAAGGTGAGAGAACGGACCTTTAGGGGCGTCCTTACCTCACCTGTGTGGAGGGAAGGTGAGAGAACGGACCTTTGGGGGCGTCTGTCTGTCTGTCAGTATGTTGGTTTACCTCTTTCTGTTTGTCTGTCTGTCTCTCTGTCGGTCTGTCTGTGTGTCTGTCGGTCTGTGTAGGTGTGTGCGTAGGCGGGAGTGGCACCTGTGAACGGAGATGATGAATGAATGGATGGGGGCGAGAATGAATGAGCCTCTACACTATACACAGGTGTGCTACAGGTGTGTCGTCACCACCACACGTCAGGAACCTGTCTACACGTGTTCCCCGGTCATAGGCTCTAACCTGACCGAAATTGGCAGCGAACACCACACAGAGATGCATAACTCAAAGTGGTGTCTGTAATTGATAACTTAAAATCAGTTTAACGATAATTTGGTACTTGTCGCATCCTGATTATCGTGGGAGTGTTTGATTAATAATAATAATCAGTTACATAATTGGGAATGTGTGTGTGTGTGTGTGTGTGTGTGTGTGTGTGTGTGTGTGCAGCCATCATCCAGCTCATCATACCTCTCATCATCATCAAAACCTTTATACCCCAAAAGTCCTATGGTGACGGACGAGTGGCGACGGGGACAGTCAGAGATGACTGCCAAGAGTCTCTAGTCACAACTCTGCACATGGACGGCACAGATAAGATGGTCGTTTATGAACTGGGATCTAGGCAGCAGAGCAATCCGGTCCTGTCTGTGTGACTGAGCAGCCCACATGGAGAGGGGCCTAGAAAAGGTGCCCTAAACATAGTCCGCCTAAAGAAACAACCTGACTGGGCAACCGCACCCAGTAAGGTCAACTTTATGCAGTCGAAAATACAATCAAAATCACAGCTCCAAACAAAAACAGACTATACAACCTCTTATGGTCGCTGCATGGAATGTCAGGACCCTTCTGGCACAAATGAGCATCCTGAAAGAAGAACTGCCCTTGTGGTAAAAGAGCTGGCTAGGTATAACATCGCCAGAGCAGCCATTAGTGAGTCCCGGATCCCAGACGAGGGGCGACTCACAGAACGGGGGTCTGGCTATACCTACATCCTACACAGGCTAACTGAAATGCCTATTGGGATCAACGAGCGCCTCATGACGCTCCGAGTCCTACTGAATCACTCGCGTCATGCCTTTTTCATCAGTGCATACGCCCCAACACTGGATGCAGAGGATGACGTCAAGGAGGCCTTTTACGCCGACCTCGACAGAGTGCTAACCTCTATCCCCAGAGAAGATAAGTTTGTGCTCCTTGGCGACTTCAATGCCAGAGTTGGCAGAGATGCTAACATTTGGCAGGGAACCATAGGGAGAACTGGACTTGGCAAGTGTAACCTTAACGGCCTACTTCTCCTCAGCATGTGTGCTTCACACAACCTCACTATCACCAATACCTTATTTAGGCAGACTGACAAGTTCAAAGGTTCATGGCAACACCCACGATCCAAACACTGGCATCCCATTGACTACTTCAGTGTCAGAGAAAGAGATCGCCGAGTTATCCTCATCATCTGTGCCCTGCCTGGCTCAGACCGCTGCCACACTGATCATTGGCTCGTCAGGGCCAGGCTCTTACTTCACGTCGCCCAAAAACGGCGACGGCAGCGAGCCTCTAGAAGAGGTTTTAACACTAAGCATGTAGAGGATCTAGCGGTAGCACATGCTTTTAGAGAGCAGCTCGAACATGGGCTGAGAAACAACCCGACAACAAACAACCCAAATCCCAGTGCCGAATGGGATATTCTCAACACTGTCCTGACAAAAACCTGCAGAGACCCTCGGCCAGATCAAAAGAATATACCAGGACTGGTTTGATGAAAATGACCCGGCAGTCAATGTACTCATCAATGATAAACGTGCTGCTTTTACTGACTGGCAGAACAACCCTCAGTCTCGGACCAAAGCTGATACCTTCCGCAAGAAGAGAGCTATGGCCCAGTGATTGGCTTAAAAATAAAGCATATGAAAAGCAAAAATTTGCAGATCGGCACAAGGTGCACGAATTTTTCAATTCCACCAAAACATTTTATGGGCCAATCACTCGTGGCGCGGCCCCCCCCCCCTTCCCCTCTGTGCATCCAATGCTAACTCCCTAATTAAAGACAATGAAGCACTTCCATTCATTGTTCAACCGAAACACCGATGTGGATGTCCTGACTACCCAGCAGGTCCCTCGGCATCCACAGCTGACCCATCTCAGCTATCCTCCATCCCTGGATGAGGTAGCTACTGCCATCAAACAGATGAAAAATAACAAAGTCTCAGGGCCTGATGGAATCTCAGCCGAGCTGTATAAAGCAGGAGGACCTCTGCTTACCAGCCATCTCCACTCTCTCCTGGAGAATATATGGGAAAAGGAGGAAATCCCCCAAGCTTTTAAAGAAGCCTCCACCGTCAGTATTTATAAGAACAAAGGAGACCGGTCAGACTATGCCAACTATCGCAGGATCTCGCCACAGCTGGCAAGATTATTGCCCGAGACTTCCTAAACAGACTTCTTCCTGAGGTGGAAAACTTCTTCCCACTGACATGATTTTTGCTATCCGCCAGGTACAGGAAAAGTGCAGAAAACAGCGTCGTGACCTGTACATGGCTTTCATAAACCGCGGACATCGGTGAAGAGATTCAGCATCGGATCAGATGTGCATCTCAAGCCTTTGGCAGACTCCGTACCTGTGTCTTCATCTGTGGGGAGCTGAAATTATCTGCAAAGTTACACGTATATCAAGCAGTGGTCCTCCCCACCCTGCTAAATGGCAGCGGAACATGGATCACTTACAGGAGGTACCTCAAGTCACTTGAAAACTTTCACCAACATAAGTCTACGTTCCATGCTCCGAGTTTGCGAGGAAGACAAGAGAACAAATGCCAGTATTCTTGCTGACACCAACTGTAGGAGCATCGAGGCTACCATTATCCATGAACAACTACGCCGGACTGGCCATGTTACCCGAATGGACGACAGTAGACTGCCAAAGCAGCTACTTTACAGTCACCTAACGAATAGAAAACGCAACGCCGGCGGGCAACTTAAGACAAACCTGAAAAAGTGCTAAATCGACCCCCCCCACCTTGGAGTCGATTACTCCACACCATTACTCTTGGAGAGCACCACACGAGAAGGCCTCAATACTTTCGAGTTAGCCCGACTGCAAACTGAGGCAGAAAAGCGCCAACGCCGGAAAGACGCTGCCGCCGCCCCTCCCGCACTAGATGTAGCCCTCCACATGTGCAACATCTGTGAACGACTCTGCGGGTCCCATATCGGCCTCTTTAGTCACCTTAAAACTCACCGATGAAGGTGACATCCCTAATAACTCATATCATTGTATCATAGCTGGATGATCATCATACTCGATTCTGAGTGACACCAAAGTAGTAGTAGTAGTAGTAGTAGTAGTGTGTGTGTGGTTAGTATAATTTTCTTAAGTATTTATTCATATTCATATTGAGATAGAAATAAAAGTCAGATGTAATGAAGGGTTATAAGTGTAGAAGGCATAGAGAGAATATTTAGTAGGAAGATGTAAAGAGAGGGAGAGTTTAGTAGCGTGGCCCTGTTGGTTATTTACTCTGTCAATGCACTTAATTTATCTTATACGTCAATACACATCTACTATGTTCTTAAGGACGATTCTCAAACGCCGCTTTGTTACATTTATTTATTAATTACGACACTGGCATGGACACATTAATAACACCTTCTATCGAAGGTACTAGGACATTATATTTACATTACTAGTACATCATATTACGTTACTACAATAGACACTGATTCTCGGACACAAACATGAAATGAATACACTTCTCAGGTAAGTAACTCATCCCATGGATATCTCTGACAAAAACTCATGTGACCTGGGGGAGGCCTAGCAGGTGATGCTGGGTTGTCTCTATGGGAGACTGCTTAGCTGGGCACCAGTGTCCGGAGGGAAGTCTCGCTCCCGACCGGAGGCGGCTTGCCTCCGGCTCTCTCTGTCTGACTGTCTCGACTCTACTCCGTGGACTCTTTCTCTGACTCCCGTGAGGGAGGGCTACGACGTCCTATATATTGGGAGATGAGCCGTCAGGTTGAGCTGATCGGGGGCGGGGGGGGGGGGGGGGGGGGGGCGGCGAAGGGTCTCCTTACATTTGACTTCGCTAATGTAAGGTCAGGTCTGGACTTTTTCCGAGCTATAAGTTGTATATTTTGGAGGAGTCTTCTGATGATTGCATGCCTGTTAACATCGTTGGTGGGGCCGTGTGACAGGAGAGGGGTGCTGGTTGATTTGTGGTCCCTTGACTTGGGCTGCGAGGGGTCACTTTACATTTGATCTAGCTAATGTGAGGTCAGGTCTGGACCTTGTCTGAGATGTACTGTAGGTTATTGTGTATATTGGGGGAGAGTCGGCAGGTGGCTCCTTCTGACTGTGTGTCTCTTACATATTTGTTGGGGCCATGTGACAAGGGAGGGGTGCTGGTTGATTTGTAACCCCCTTCAGCGGCTGCGAGGGGTACCCTTACACTTGACCCTGCTAATATCGGGTCAGGTCTGGACTGTTTCTGAGATGTAAGCTGTGGTCTGACAACCCATCACTACACAGAGACATCTGTATAACACACACACACACACACTTACTTCATCCTTGACCACCGACGGGTTAAGACGGGTCAGACGCAGCTGGTGCTCCTCAGCAGCAGCCACGTCAACTGTTATGTTGGCCCATACCAACTCCCTCCCCTGAACCCTCCTCCCCACCGGAATATCAACAAGTTCTCGCCAGAAGTTACTATTTCATTTGGGAAAGGAATGGAACCAGTGTTGAATAGTGGTGAACAGTGCTTAAGTCAGTGAAAAACAACTCGGCAGTTGAGTCTGAGCCAAGCTAACCTTCACACAGTGAGGTCCCAGGTACCCAGTGATAATTCCCCTGAGACTCCACGATAGGGTGGCGTGGGACCACACCTCACCCACTTGAGTGAGTGAAGTCCTGTGACAACAAATCCCCATGATGCTATGACACCACGTAGTGAATGAGTTGCTACAGCATCATGTGAAGTTCCTCATAACACCATCTGTGAGGGAATTACTACCCCATGTGATGCCCCTCATAACACCATCTGTGAGGGAATTACTACGCCATGTGATGCCCCTCATACACCATCTGTGAGGGAATTACTACACCACATCAGGCCCCTCATGACACCACCTGTGAGGGAATTTCTACATCATCAGGCCCCTCGTAACACCATCTGTGAGGGAGTTACTACACTTCGTGTCTGCTGTTCAACACCTCAGCTCACATGATCTACGTGTGTAAACATTAATCTGTATGTTCACTGTATGTTCCTTCACCTTTCTCTAATGAAGGCTTTTGTTAAACCACCAATGTATGTAATAAGTCATTTATGTTCACTGTATATTTTCAGCCTTCGGGTTGCTAACTTTTTCAATAAACCGTTTATTATTATTATTATTATTATTATTATTATTATTATTATTATTATACACACACACACACTCTGTGGTAAGTCCAAATTACCTTTTCAATACACGAGTAAAATTTTTCCTGGTGGGTTACACTTAAAAGTGAGCACAGGTGTAGTGACGTCACGAACACCTGGTGAGCGGTTGTCATCAGTCGTAGGTGTAGGGCGGTGTATACCTATTAACTGTATACCGACTGGTAGTATACTGTATATATGTGACATGAATACTGATTAATATTACCCAATGTAGTACAGAATTTGTAATTTACAGTAAAAGTGTTCTGTAACAACTCCTGTAGCTCGTAGTACAGTATAAAGGTACAAACAGTATAAGTATCGTACATAATAACTCTGTAGGAGTATAGCACCTTATGTACCGATATTCTGTAGTTATAATATTTGTTAGTAGAAGCGAAAATATCTTAACAAGTTGAAGACCTATTGAAAAAAAATAATATTGATGATAATAATAATAATTTATGATAATAATAAAAATAAAATAATAATAATAATAATAACAGTAACAATAATACTAATACTACTACTAATAATAATAATAATAATAATAATAATAATAATAATAACAGTAACAATAATACTAATAATAACAATAATAATAATAATAATAATAATAATAATAACAGTAACAATAATAATAATAATAATAATAATAATAACAATAATAATAATAATAATAATAATAATAATAGGCGTTGCACAAGGTTGACGTAACAGGAATGTGCCTCATCTCAGCGTAGTGTGTGAGAGAGAGAGACTGTTGAGAGGAGACACACTTGACTGGTGATCTCCCTGTGATGTGTAGTGATGTGTAGTTATCGGTAATGGTGTGTACAGTGGTTGAGGTGTGCTGTGTAATGTTCCTTGTACCCCTTCCACCTTCCCCCTCCACCTTCCCCCTCTACCTCCTCCTGTCATAGCCTGTATAGTGTCAATTATAGCCTCGCTTTATCACTGCACACGGTAGGTTGCCACACGGTAGGTTGCCACACGGTAGGTTGTCACACGGTAGGTTGTCACACGGTAGGTTGCCACACGGTAGGTTGTCACACGGTAGGTTGTCACACGGTAGGTTGCCACACGGTAGGTTGTCACACGGTAGGTTGCCACACGGTAGGTTGTCACACGGTAGGTTGTCACACGGTAGGTTGTCACACGGTAGGTCGCCACACGGTTGGTTGTCACACGATAGGTTGTCACGGTAGGTTGTCACACGGTAGGGTGTCACACGGTAGGTTGCCACACGGTAGGTTGCCACACGGTAGTTTGCCACACGGTAGTTTGCCACACGGTAGGTTGTCACACGGTAGGTTGCCACACGGTAGGTTGTCACACGGTAGGTCGCCACACGGTAGGTCGCCACACGGTAGGTCGCCACACGGTAGGTTGTCACACGGTAGGTTGTCACACGGTAGGTTGCCACACGGTAGGTTGCCACACGGTAGGTTGCCACACGGTAGGTTGTCACACGGTAGGTTGCCGCACGGTAGGTTGCCACACGGTAGGTTGTCACACGGTAGGTCGCCACACGGTAGGCTGTCACACGGTAGGTTGCCACACGGTAGGTTGCCACACGGTAGGTTGCCACACGGTAGGTCGCCACACGGTAGGTTGCCACACGGTAGGTTGCCACACGGTAGGTCGCCACATGGTAGGTTGCCACACGGTAGGTTGCCACACGGTATCACCTATCCTCAACCTATACCTATGTTTCCATGGTGATATTGTGTGTGTATATATATGTATAGTGTGTGTGTGTGTACGTACGTGTGTTTTTGTTTGTATGAAGCGTCTGTACGTGTGTTTGTGTATGCATGAAGTGTGTTTATGTACCCAAGGTGTTTGTGTGTGTCGTGTTTTCGTGCACAGAATACTAACACACACACACACACACACTCGCACTCAACTTTCCTTGGCTCACTAATATCCTTGAGCCACTAATCTCCGTGGCTCACTCTAGTCTCATCCTCGTCACCTCAGCTCATTCGTCTCAAAGGGTTAAGTCATTATACTAAAAGGGTTAAGTCATTATACTCAAAGGGTTAAGCCATTATGCTCAAAGGGTTAAGTCATTATGCTCAAAGGGTTAAGTCATTGTGCTCAAAGGGTTAAGTCATTATGCTCAAAGGGTTAAGTCATTATGCTCAAAGGGTTAAGTCATTATGCTCAAAGGGTTAAGTCATTATACTCAAAGGGTTAGGTCATTGTGCTCAAAGGGTTAAGTCATTATACTCAAAGGGTTAAGTCATTATGCTCAAAGGGTTAAGTCATTATACTCAAAGGGTTAAGTCATCATGATCAAAGGGTTAAGTCATGCTCAAAGGGTTAAGTCGTCATACTCAAAGGGTTAAGTCATTATACTTAAAGGGTTAAGTCATTATACTCAAAGGGTTAAGTCATTGTGCTCAAAGGGTTAAGTCATTGTGCTCAAAGGGTTAAGTCGTCATGCTCAAAGGGTTAAGTCATTATACTCAAAGGGTTAAGTCATTATGCTCAAAGGGTTAAGTCATTGTGCTCAAAGGGTTAAGTCATCATACTCAAAGGGTTAAGTCATCATGATCAAAGGGTTAAGTCATGCTCAAAGGGTTAAGTCGTCATACTCAAAGGGTTAAGTCATTATACTTAAAGGGTTAAGTCATTATACTCAAAGGGTTAAGTCATTGTGCTCAAAGGGTTAAGTCCTCATACTCAAAGGGTTAAGTCGTCATACTCAAAGGGTTAAGTCGTCATACTCAAAGGGTTAAGTCATTATACTTAAAGGGTTAAGTCATTGTGCTCAAAGGGTTAAGTCGTCATACTCAAAGGGTTAAGTCATTATACTCAAAGGGTTAAGTCATTGTGCTCAAAGGGTTAAGTCATTGTGCTCAAAGGGTTAAGTCATTATGCTCAAAGGGTTAAGTCATTATGCTCAAAGGGTTAAGTCATTGTGCTCAAAGGGTTAAGTCATTATACTCAAAGGGTTAAGTCATTATGCTCAAAGGGTTAAGTCATTATGCTCAAAGGGTTAAGTCATTGTGCTCAAAGGGTTAAGTCATCATACTCAAAGGGTTAAGTCATTGTGCTCAAAGGGTTAAGTCATTATACTCAAAGGGTTAAGTCATTATGCTCAAAGGGTTAAGTCATTGTGCTCAAAGGGTTAAGTCGTCATACTCAAAGGGTTAAGTCATTATACTCAAAGGGTTAAGTCATTATGCTCAAAGGGTTAAGTCATTGTGCTCAAAGGGTTAAGTCGTCATACTCAAAGGGTTAAGTCATTATACTCAAAGGGTTAAGTCATTATGCTCAAAGGGTTAAGTCATTGTGCTCAAAGGGTTAAGTCGTCATACTCAAAGGGTTAAGTCATTATACTCAAAGGGTTAAGTCATTATACTTAAAGGGTTAAGTTAGCGTTAGGTTAAGTTAGCATGTGGATGGTTAGGTTAAGTTAAGTTAACATGTGGATGGTTAGGTTAAGTTAAGTTAACATGTGGATGGTTAGGTTAGGTTAAGTTAGCATGTGGATGGTTAGGTTAGGTTAAGTTAGCATGTGGATGGTTAGGTTAGGTTAAGTTAACATGTGGATGGTTAGGTTAGGTTAAGTTAGCATGTGGATGGTTAGGTTAAGTTAGCATGTGGATGGTTAGGTTAAGTTAGCATGTGGATGGTTAGGTTAAGTTAGCATGTGGATGGTTAGGTTAGGTTAAGTTAACATGTGGATGGTTAGGTTAGGTTAAGTTAACATGTGGATGGTTAGGTTAGGTTAAGTTAGCATGTGGATGGTTAGGTTAGGTTAAGTTAGCATGTGGATGGTTAGGTTAGGTTAAGTTAGCATGTGGATGGTTAGGTTAGGTTAGGTTAGCATGTGGATGGTTAGGTTAGGTTAGGTTAGCATGTGGATGGTTAGGTTAGGTTAGCATGTGGATGGTTAGGTTAGGTTAGCATGTGGATGGTTAATATTAAGATGATGTAACCTGTGATGGATGGGGTGGCATATCTTCTTCAGGTGACTCATGAGTTCTCGTAATAGTTGACGGATCTTAAGAGAGTCTGAGAATAAGGTTGGTGGTGACGCAGTAAGAGTGACTGCGC
Source organism: Homarus gammarus (assembly GCA_958450375.1). Taxonomy (NCBI): domain Eukaryota; kingdom Metazoa; phylum Arthropoda; class Malacostraca; order Decapoda; family Nephropidae; genus Homarus; species Homarus gammarus. Next base: position 1,150,735 of record CAUDMG010003885.1, on the reverse strand, counting down.
CTTAACCTGTGGAGGGGGTGGGTAGGGGGAGGAGGGGGTAGGGGAGGAGGGGTGAGGTAGTAGGGGGAGGGTGGGGTAGGGGGAGGGGTGAGGATGTAAGGGGAGGGTGGGGTATGGGGGTAGGGGTTAGGATGTAGAGGGAGGGTGGGGTAGGGGGGAGGGGTGAGGATGTAGGGGGAGGGTGGGGGTGGGGGGGGGGAGGGGTGAGGATGTAGGGGGAGGGTGGGGTGGGGGTGGAAGGGTGAGGATGTAGGGGGAGGGTGGGGTAGGGGGAGGGGTGAGGATGTAGGGGGAGGGTGGGGTAGGGGTGGAAGGGTGAGGATGTAGGGGGAGGGTGGGGTAGGGGTGGAAGGGTGAGGTAGTAGGGGGAGGATGGGTAGGGGGGGAGGTGGTGAGGATGTAGGGGGAGGGTGGGGTAGGGGGGAGGGGCTAGGATGTAGGGGGAGGGTGGGGTAGGGGGGGAGGGGTGAGGATGTAGGGGGAGGGTTGGGTAGGGGGAGGGGTGAGGATGTAGGGGGAGGGTGGGGTAGGGGGGTAGGGGTGAGGATGTAGGGGGAGGGTGGGGTAGGGGTGGAAGGGTGAGGATGTAGGGGGAGGGTGGGGTGGGGGTGGAAGGGTGAGGATGTAGGGGGAGGGTGGGGTAGGGGTGGAAGGGTGAGGATGTAGGGGGAGGGTGGGGTAGGGGTGGAAGGGTGAGGATGTAGGGGGAGGGTGGGATAGGGGTGGAAGGGTGAGGATGTAGGGGGAGGGTGAGGATGTAGGGGGAGGGTGGGGTAGGGGTGAGGATGTAGGGGGAGGGTGGGGTAGGGGTGGAAGGGTGAGGATGTAGGGGGAGGGTGGGATAGGGGGGGAGGGGTGAGGATGTAGGGGGAGGGTGGGGTAGGGGTGGAGGACGAGGGTAGGGTAGTGGGGCTTAATGGATTACAGCTTGGCTTATGTCACAAGACTACCACGAACGGAACTACGAGGCTAATTAAATTTAATGTGACCAAACTTAATTTTACCTGAATTAATATTACCCAAATCAGCGTAACCTAACTTAACAACCTAGTTTAACCAAAAACAACATAACCTAGCCTAATTTAATGTAAACTATCTTAATTTAACCAAGTCTAACATGAAATAAGCTAATCTAACCTAACCTAACCTAACCTAGCCTAGCCAAGCCTTCCTTTGAATCGCTTGTTATGTTAGATTGCGTTGACTTTACTGTAGTTTGGTTAGATTAGGTAAGTTACGTTAGGTTTAGTTAAGTCAGGCTAAGTTAGGTTAGGTTATGTATCTTTGGTTACGTTAAGATAGTTATCAGTATTTTGGTTAAGTTAGGTTTTAAAATATTAACAATGTTGGACTATAAAGTACCTGCTCGTGGTATTATTCGTAACACCGGCTACCAGACACTCTTGTTCGTGGTATTATCCTTAACACTGGCCTCCAGACTCGGCGTAGGCTAGCTGGGGTCACAGCGGATTGAGGGAAGCGTCTATCTGCTTTAAATGGACGAGAGCGCTTCCAGGGCGGGCCTGCGCGCGGGCTGGTGGGTGGGTGGGTAGGTGGGCGGGTGGGTAGGTAGGTGGGCTAGCTCTGTTTACTGTGGCGTAGGAAGAGACGTAGTGGAGAGGCGTAGTAAAGTCGAGCTTTTACATTCCTGGCTTCCATGTTTGTTTATGTAGTCATTGTCTTACCACCAAGTCGACTCCCGGGTATATTTGTCTTCCTTCACACGCAAGGGAATAATAACCTGTTACGTCTATCAGTATTTATTATATTACCATATTGTTCATTCATATACGTGAGAGTCTTTACCTTCTACGATCACTAATGTTTGTTTCCTTTGACCTTTTGTCCATTCACAGGATAAAAATGTTGACCTTCATCGTTGGCTGTTTGTTCTTAATCGTTCATTCACAGACGTTACTGGTACACGGGGGGGGGGGGGGAGTTCAATATGTCGTAAGAGGTTTAAAAGCTTTTGCGTTCATTAAATTACCGTAACACTAATGCGGTCCCTTTAAACGCTCGTAGAGAACTTATAGGAAAACAGAATTCGGTGTTTTTTCTGAAATGCTTTCCTTTAATAAATGTATCTGCGTCTATCTGTGTTCATTACTTATCTTTTGTCAGTTATATTTAATTGTTTTAAATGAAATAAGAAAATATATTTCTTAAGTTGTTTTATTTTTTAAAGTAAATTTACGTTTTATATTTTGTAAGTACGAAAAATTCTATCGTTTTTATAACTAAACTTTTAAACATTTATTCAGTAGTTTACAATATCATCTAACTATTATGAATCACTTTTATTCTTAGTAAATTTGGAATATATATATTTGTTTTAATGTAAATTGTTGCTACATAATTTTGATTGATTTAAACTGAAAGTAAACCCAGAATATATTGTTCTTTCTTAATTTTTACTGTAAATTATAAAGAATTTGTTACAGAAATAAAACTAAAGTTCTGTCGTATTTTAAAATAAATTTAATAAAAGAATACAAATAAATTTAGGAAAATACGATTATCTTTTATGCGTCAGTAATTAAGAGAGAGAGGAGGAGGAGGAAGGAGGGAGAAAGAGGAGGAGAGGGGGAAGAAGAGGAGGAGGAGGAGGAGGAGGGGGCAAGAAGAGGAGGAGGGGGGAAGAAGAGGAGGGTGTATCCGCGCGCTCTCTTTTCATTCTTAAAGTTGTTAGTTGGTTTTCCTAAGCTTTGCCTGACTGTACACTCATACATAGGGCTATACCACACGGGGAAGAGAGAGACAGGGAAGGAGAGAGTGGAAGGAAAATAAGGAGAGAGAGAAAGAAAGAGACAGCGGAAGAGGGAAGGAAGGTGGGAGGGGGAACGGCCGGAAGACAGGGGAGGAGGAGGGAGTGGCAGGAATAGAGAGAGAGAGAGAGAGAGAGAGCTTTCATTCATATTCCTCTACGGTGTAAAATCTTTTCATGGGATAGTTGGCAACTAGACTTATTTCATTGATATTAATACAAACACAAATATGAGAGAAATGTATTCCATATATGTCTACTTGGCAACCCTCTACGTTCATTGACGAGAGAGAGTGTGTGTGTGTGTGTGTGTGTCATTGAACGTCTTTGTGTTGACGAAATATAAACCACGTTCTTTAATTCTTCTTCCGTTCCTGAGAGATTAACGAACGGTATTTGTGTTGTTTAAGTGTTACGTTCTGTTGATATAAGGGAACAGTTTGGTGTTGTGAGAGCGGTTTACGTTCTTCATTGATGTGTGTGTGTGTGTGTGTGTGTTTTGCAGTAGGCTACGTTCATTCACAAGAGAAAACAAAGACACTGGGGGGGGGGGGTTGTAACACATTACGTTCATTCAGGACAGAGGTCCATGAGACGTTACGTTCATTCACTGTGTGTGTGTGTGTGTGTGTGTGTGTACTCGTATGTCTGTGCAAACGGAAGTCAGGTGTGTATGTGTTTTGCACGTGTGTGTGTGTGTGGAGACCGGATATCACCCCCCCCCCCCCACTCACTCCACCGGCGTCATGTCGTGGTAACTTCCCTATCCCCCCTCCTCGCTCTCCACCCCTCCCCCCCTCCACCCCTCCCCCCTTCCTTCCCCTGCACCCCTCCCCCCTTCCTCCCCCATCACCCCTCCCCCCCTCCACCCCTCCCCCTTCCTCCCCCTCCACCCCTTCCTCCCCCTCCCCCCTCTCCACCCCTTCCTCCCCTTCCCTTAGGTAACATAACCAAGGATCCTTCACCTTACCCCCACATTACCAGAGACCGGCAGAGACTGTAACGTGTGTGTGTGTGTACGTACTCGCTTAATTGCACACACTCACTGACTACTACTACTACTACTACTACTACTACTACTACTACTACTATTATCACTACTCTTTCAACAACAACTCAAGAATTCATTCATACCTTCCATTCACAACATGCATGACGTCATTGTTTGTTTACATACTGAGGTACATAAGTGTCTATTCATTACTTATCTTCTACTTTACTTAGATATCAGTAACCTTATCTTGGTATCCATTACTTATACTACTTCCTCTCGCCAACCTTAACCACAAAAAATGGCGGCATTATTACCTAGAGACTCGACATAGAAGTATTTTAACACGTAGATCCGTTGTCGTGTTCCGAGTTAAAGGGATCTTAACCTAACTTAACTTAGCAAGGTCAGATTAGCCGCCATAATGGGGTTAAAATCACGCTGAGACTCTAATGTGTGTTGTCTTAAGAGAGATGTTACCCCAGCAGGTGTGTGTGTGTGTGTGTGTGTGGGTGTGTGTGGGTGTGTGTGTGTGTGTGGGTGTGTGTGTATGTGTGTGTGTGTGTGTGTGTGTGGTGTGTGTGTGTGTGTGGGTGTGTGTGTGTGGGTGTGGGTGTGTGTGGGTGTGGGTTTGTGTGTGTGTGTGTGTGTGGTTGTGTGTGTGTGGTTGTGTGTGTGTGTGTGTGTGGGTGTGTGTGTGTGGGTGTGGGTGTGTGTGTGTGTGGGTGTGTGTGTGTGTGTGGGTGTGTGTGTGGGTGCGTGTGTGTGTGTGTGTGCGTGTGTGTGTGGGTGTGTGTGTGTGTACAGGTAGGACACAGCCTTGCCTCACCTGGTTCTTGTTCACGTCTTATAAGTCATGAGGGCGGGGAGCCACAGGTATGGGCGTCAAGGTGGAGCGACCTGTCGGTATGGGCCGTGGTGTGGGCGTGTGGGGTCACAGGTGTTCCCGTGGGCTCACAGGTGTGGGCCTGGGTTCACTTGTGTAGGCGTGAGGTTACAGGTGTGACGTTGGGTAACAAGTGTGGGCGTGGTTTTACAGTGTGGGCTTCAAGGTGGCGTGGCCGGTGTGGGTTTGGGGTCACGTTATTATTATTAATTTTGTTAATGTTTTTATTCTACTTATTATCTTCTCACTCTTCCTCCACCTCATTCCTTCCTCCTCTCACTCCTCCCCTCCTCACTCCTCCCCTCTTCACTCCTCCCCCCTCACTCCTCCCCCCTCACTCCTTCCCTCCTCACTCCTCCCCCTCACTCACTCCTCCCCCTCACTCCTCCCCTCCTCATTCCTCCCCTCCTCACTCCTCCCGCTCTCACTCCTCCCCCTCACTCCTCCCCTCCTCACTCCTCACCTCCTCACTCCTCCCCCCTCACCTCCCCCCTCACTCCCCTCCTCACTCCCCCCTCACCTCACCCCCCCTCACCTCTAAGCCCCACGTGGACCACTAACTGTTGTTCCCTCACTCCTCCCCCCTCACCTCCCCCCTCACCTCACTCCTCTCCCCCTCACCCCCCTCACCTCCCCCCTCACTCCTCTCCCCCTCACACCTCCCCTCCTCACTCCCCCCTCACCCCCCTCACCTCACCCCCCTCACCTCTAAGCCCCACGTGGACCACTAACAGTTGTTCCCTCACTCCACCCCCCTCACCTCCCCCTCAATCCTCTCCCCCCCCCTACCCCCTCACCCCCCTCACCTCCCCCCTCACTCCTCTCCCCCTCACTCCTCCCCTCCTCACTCCCCCCCTCACCCCCCTCACCTCACCCCCCTCACCTCACAGCCCCACGTGGACCACTAACAGTTGTTCCCTCACTCACCGGTACGTGTTACGGCTCCTACCACATTCCTCCCGAGGTGGACCGCTGCTGGGGGGGGGCCCCCCCCCCCCCCCCCGACAGACCACCTCCCGACAGACTACTTCCCGACTGAAACACCTGGGCTGGTCTGCATGTGAGCCGTATGTAGTAATACAAACACTCTGGGCTCTGATTGGTTACGACACAAACACTCTGGGCTCTGATTGGCTAAGACACTTAAGCGCAATAGACTGTTTGTGATGGACCTCAACTCGTAGACACAGTGGATAATTTCTGCTCTCTCTCTCTCTCTCTCTCTCTCTCTCTCTCAGGCTTCAGAGGTGCTGACTGGACGTGCAAGCTTAGCGTTACACTTTCCTCTCTTCGTCTCTCTAAGGAATGTGTGTACGTGTGTGTTAAGGTAGACAGATTGCGCTCAAGTACGGACACATGTCTATTAACGTACACATGGACGGGTAAACGATTATTATTTATTTATTACCTGTCAGATATTACGGTCATACATACATACATACATACATGAAAAATTACATAAATTCATACATACATACATACATACATACATATTTACATACATACATACATAAATACATATTTACATACATACATACATACATGCAGTACATACATACATACATACAAAATTACATAAATTCATACATACATACATACACCCAATTTTAAAACTACCACTAGAGGTTCTGTACTCAGTATGGACTCAGACAGGTAAGCACTTGAGAGTCCTCCTGGAGTGTACTGAGTCTCGTAGGCTGACCTGGAGGACTCGAACCCACGTACTTAATGTGTCCACGAATCCGTCAGAATACATTGTGTAATAATAATAATAATATTAATAATAATAATAATAATAATGATAATAATAATAATAATAATAAACGGTTTATTAACAGAGTTGCAGTCGGTGGCTGAAAATATACAGACTTACATTTGATTTAGACATAATGATATAATATGCGTTGAATACATTTACAGGGCTGTACAGTACATAAATCAGGAGTTGTTTATTATTTTAACAATAGATGGGATGGTGCTGTTCTTATATCTATCGGTGCGGGCTCTTATGGGCTGACTTTTGTTGTAGTGGCGGACTGCACGAGGTGGGTGGGGGGCTGCAGGAGGTGGCGAGGACGAGGGTGGCGCAGAAGTCCACTGCCAAACCTTTCCAGTGCTTGGTGGTGGAGGTCACTGAGGGATGTCATTTCCAGGGTGGAGAGAGCGTTGGTGTAGCCGGAGTATTCTGCGCCGAGCATGATTCTGCAGGCCCTTTTCTGTACCTTCTCTAGCTGACGTTGTTGGGTGGAGTTGAGAGAAGACGACCAGGCTGGTGACGCATACGTTAGTTTGGGGAGAATAAAGGCGTTGTAGATGGTCCTCAGCTCTGGCGTGGGTGTCCCAAGTGACTTAAGTCGTCGTAGCATGTAGAGACGGTACGAGGCTGCCTTGACTGTGTTATTTACATGGGCCTTCCAGTCCAGTTTGTTGTCTATAGTTACACCCAGGAGTTTGGCAGACTGCACCAGCTGGAGAGGATGGGCACCCACTGTGACTGCTGGGGCTTGCACTGGAGTGGTGGCGGTATTGATGTGCATGACTACGGTTTTGGTGTGGTTGATGGTGACCTTGTTCTCCGTAGTCCATGCATGTAGCCTGTCCAGGGTGCCTTGGAGCGATGAGTAGTCTGGTGCGGTGTTGTCCACTGAAACCCCCACAGTGCAGTCATCCACGTACTTCCACCTGTGAGGAGTGTCTGATAGAGCGTCGTTGATCAGGGTGAGGAAGCACAGTGGTCCCATCTTGGTCCCCTGGGGAACACCGCAGGTGAGGTGTTGGAATGTGTGTGTGTGTCTTATTGGTATTTTCTCTTTTCTTTCATTATTTTGTCTTTTATTCATATTCCTGTTATTTCCATTTTTTCTCTTGTTTTGGCGGAGAGAGAGAGAGAGAGAGAGAGAGAGAGAGAGAGAGAGAGAGAGAGAGAGAGGCGGTTGGCGTCACCTTAAATAATACAGAGGCGGGGGCGGGAGGAAGGGAGAGGGGCAGGGAGACAGAGGGAGAGTGGGAGGAAGGGAGAGACGGAGGGAGACAGAGGGAGGAGTCATCTCACACTTCCACAACGGTGTTCATCTTCCTCCCACACCCCCAACACACCTGCCCCCTCTCTCCACCCCACCACACCTGCGCCCCTCTCTCCACCCCACCACACCTGCCCCCTGTCTCCACCCCAACACACCTGCCCCCCTCTCTCCACCCCACCACATCTGTTCCCCTCTCTCCACCCCCACCACACCTCACCCCCGCCACACCTGCCCCCCTCTCTCCACCCCAACACACCTGCCCCCCCTCTCTCCACCCCACCACACCTGCCCCCTGTCTCCACCCCCAACACCTGCCCCCCCTCTCTCCACCCCACCACACCTGCTCCCCTCTCTCCACCCCCACCACACCTCACCCCCAACACACCTGCTCCCCTCTCTCCACCCCACCACACCTGCCCCCCTCTCTCCACCCCCACCACACCTGCTCACCCCCAACACACCTGCTCCCCTCTCTCCACCCCCACCACACCTGCCCCCCTCTCTCCACCCCACCACACCTGCCCACCCCAACACACCTGCCCACCTCAACACACCTGCCCACCAAACACACCTGCTCCCTTCTCTCCACCCCACCATACCTGCCCACCCCAACACACCTGCTCCCCTCTCTCCACCCCACCACACTTGCCCCCTCTCTCCACCCCCACCACACCTGCCCACCCCCACCACACCTGCACACCCCAACACACCTGCCCACCCCAACACACCTGCTCCCTCTTTCCACCCCCACCACACCTGCCCCCTTTCTCCACCCCCACTACACCTGCCCCCCTCTCTCCACCTCCACCACACCTGCCCACCCCACCACACCAGCCCCCCTCTCTCCACCCCCACCACACCTGCCCACCCCCACCACACCTGCCCACCCCCACCACACCTGCCCACCCCAACACACCTGCTCCCTCTCTCCACCCCCACCACACCTGCTCCCTCTCTCCACCCCCACCACACCTGCTCACCCAACCCTTGCAGGTATAGTGCCGCTCTGCTAATTGATCCCTGACGTCACCAGCTTCTAGAGGGAGCCTAATTATGGGTCAATGACGAAACCCCTTTGACGTCATGTGAGGGAGGGTGGGTGGGTGGAGGAGGTGGGAGAGAGGGAGGGAGGGAAGGAGGGAGAGTCATCACCTCTAAATCTCCTTCACTGGTACTATAACTGCCATCCGGGAGGTTAAAGGACTAATTAGACTCGTCACGTTAAACTCGAACGTTGTAATTCGATCAAACCTGTTGAATATATTTCATTATAGTATTTCAAATATATACATAGGCACTCCTACATAATTGTTTAATCCAATATATATTTCCATAACAATCATAGGTATGTAGTTAGTCTAATCTTAACACTAACAATAAGTACTTAATTTGCCATATTTCTATATTGTCACACTGATAAATGATGCAATGGACACAGTCTACCTGTGTACACAATAAGTGCTAGTTAAACTTACGTGTTGAAAGTCTAAAGAGGAACCAGGTTAGGTGTTGCTTTTTAGATATGGGTAGCTACAATGCCAGCCCGATCTCCTGGCCCACCCTGGCTGGTCGGCGAGGGCGGAGTCAGGTGATCATGATTATACACAAACAAGTTCCCCTTACACACTCCGACCTCCTCTGGGCCTCTCATCTCAACACTGTATACGGTCAGGCACACGCAATAAACATGACATGACTTACAGCCTAACATAGTGTTTGTTTATGTGTCGTCCTACTCATTACTGCTTGCGGTAACAGGTACAATGTTGAGAATAGATCTAACCCAACCTCATCCAACCCAACCTCATCCAACCCAACCTCATCCAAATCAACCTCATCCAACCCAACCTTATCCAACCGAACCTCATCCAACCCAACCCAACCTCATCCAACCCAACCCAACCTCATCCAACCCAACCCAACCTCATCCAACCCAACCCAACCTCATCCAACCCAACCCAACCTCATCCAACCTAACCCAACCTCATCCAACCTAACCCAACCCAACTTAATCCAACTTCACCTAACCTAACCTAACCTAACGTGGTAATCTGATGAACTGTCCATGTTAGTATTGTTGTTATTCACTTTGTATTTTCATTTTTCCCGCTAAATAAACTTAAAGTCAGTCAGTTAGTCAGTAAGTCAGTTAGTCAGTAAATCAGTCAGTCAGTCAGTCAGTTAGTCGGAGGTCCGGTGGTGGTACTGGTGAGGGTGACTGTCACTAGATGGCGGCAGTCAGGATGGAGTGATGGTGAATCGATCGTGTGTTGGCGAGAACGGTACTGTGAACCTGTATTAAAATGTCACTCTCTCTCTCTCTCTCTCTCTCTCTCTCTCTCTTCACCTTGGTCAATGAGCATGAAGGACACCTGAGAGATTAGAAAAACTGATGGTCATACTGTAGAGGCTTCTTAACCTAATCTAACTTAACCTAATCCAACCCAACCCAACTTAACTTAATCTAACCAAACCTAACCTAACTTAGTCTCACCTAATCTAACCTAACTTACGATACTATGTTTGTAAATTCGAGTTCAGTTTCCGGGTCCAGGGATTACTGAGGTCCTACTTACGCGTGTCTAGTGGTGTGTGGCAATGATTATTTATAAACATTGACGGGCGCCATTTGTGAGGTGAGGTAACCCCCCCCTCCCCTACCCCCCTTCCCCTACCCCCCTCCCCTACTCCCCCTTCCCCTACCCCCTCCCTTTACCCCTTCCCCTCCCCCCTCCCCCTCCCTCCTACCCCATTATAAATATTTGATTACAGGATAAATTAAATGAAATATAGTAATAATAAAAAATAATACTAATAATAATAATATGAGGATTCAGATGTCTTAGCGTTAAGTAAATGAGACATAACTCAGACATAAGACTTTGGGATGTCTGGTGTTGAGGGAGTAAGACACAGTGACATCTCTGGTCATGGCTGGGGCCCTAACTTAACCTTACTTACCCTTAACCTAACAGCTGGTGGGTGGGTGGATGAGGTGGTAGGTGGGTGGATGAGGTGGTAGGTGGGTGGATGAGGAGGTAAGGACAGAGGAGAGGAGGTAAGGAAGGGGGAGAGAAGGTAAGGAGGGAGAAGAGGAGGGAGGAACAGCAGCTGGTGAGTGTGGCGCTGTTCATTCAGCGAAGTATTTCACACCCCCCCCTTCCCCCTCCCCTCCCCCCCCCCTTCTCTCGGACCACACTTGCCACCTCTCACCACGACATGCAACTTGCCCACACCCCCCCCCCCCCCCTAAACCATCCTACGGCACCCTGGCTCATTAAATCAGCTTCATAAACACGGGCTTTCATACCCGACGGGAACTACAACAGGAGAACGATTTAACTGATCACCACCACCACCCGGCCAGGTGACCTTACCATGTGTGTGTGTGTGTGTGTGTGATAGGGGCTTCTGAGGAGAGTTGGGCTCGAGTGAGTACCTTGTCGAGTGTGTGGTGACCGCGGTGGCATGTGCCGCAGCCGCCACCACCACCACTCTACCACACACCAGCACCACCAATCTACCACACACCAGCACCACCACTCTACCACACACCACCACCACTCTACCACACACTACCACCACCACCACTCTACCACACACCAGCACCACCACTCTACCACACACTACCACCACCACTCTACCACACACTACCACCACCACCACTCTACCACACACCAGCACCACCACTCTACCACACACCAGCACCACCACTCTACCACACACCAGCACCACCACTCTACCACACACTACCACCACCACTCTACCACACACTACCACCACCACTCTACCACACACCAGCACCACCACTCTACCACACACCAGCACCACCACTCTACCACACACTACCACCACCACTCTACCACACACCAGCACCACCACTCTATCACACACCAGCACCACCACTCTACCACACACTACCACCACTCTACCACACACCAGCACCACCACTCTACCACACACTACCACCACTCTACCACACACCAGCACCACCACTCTACCACACACCAGCACCACCACTCTACCACACACCACCACCACCACTCTACCACACACTACCACCACTCTACCACACACCAGCACCACCACTCAACCACACACCAGCACCACCACTCTACCACACACTACCACCACTCTACCACACACCAGCACCACCACTCTACCACACACCACCACCACTGTACCACATACTACCACCACTCTACCACATACCAGCACCACCCCTCTACCACACACTACCACCACCACTCTACCACACACCACCACCACTCTACCACACACTACCACCACTCTACCACACACCACCACCACTCTACCACACACCACTCTACCACACACCACCACCAGATCAGGTGGGATATGGACCAGGCTTACCTGTCTAGCTGTGGGGGGGGGGGGGGGATGACCCGACTACCACCACATTCCTCAACATCTGGTTTAAACCGGCCAAGTGGAACACTCACGTACTCACACAGTCTCTCATGTACACACAGTCTCTCATGTACACACACACTCATGTACACACAGGGGTAAGTTAGGTAAGGTTACGAGAAGGTTAGGTTCGTGCTGCCATGTTGTGTGTTAGTTTAGTAAATTTATATTAGGAAATTAAGTTAGGTTAGGTTAGGCTAGGTGTCCGAGAGGCTGTGAGAGTCATGCAGATTTATGTCGAGTTACAGTGATGTCTTTACTTCTGTGTGTGTGTGTGTGTGTGTGACATTGAACTCGCAAGGTGACGGGTAGTAGTGATATTGCAACACACACACACACACACACACGCACACACACGCACACACACACACACAGAAAAAGTGAGAGATTCTTGACCTTCCTTCCCAGGGAGGTTGGGTTATGTTTAGTTCCTGGTGCGGGCAGCCTCACAACCTTGACATACAACTTCATCTATAACCTAACCTAGCCAATCCTAACCTAACCTAGCCAATCCTAACCTAACCTAATCAATGCTAACCTAGCCGGTCCTGACCAATCTTAACCTAACCTAGCCAATCCTAACCTAACCTAATCAATCCTAACCTAGCCAATCCTAACCTAGACTAATCAATCCTAACCTAGCCAATCCTGACCAATCCTAACCTAGCCAATCCTAACCTAACCTAGCCAATCCTGACCAATCCTAACCTAACCTAGCCAATCCTAACCTAACCTAGCCAATCCTAGCCAATCCTAACCTAACCAAGCCTAACCTAACCTGACCTGCTCTCTCTCAGCCCAGCACCGTCACCTGCTGGATTCCTGACCTTCCCCAACGAAAGTTTTTTGTGCACACCATGACGTGAATTGTGGCCCCAGCAGACTAAAGGCTTTGCTCCACTGCACCCATAAGACGTTGCTCTTTCTAAATAAAACTGCCTTTATTATTATATGACTAGATTAAGACATTATTATTATTATTATTATTATTATTATTATTATTATTATTATTATTATTATTTTTTATTATTATTATTATTATTATTATTTCATATGTGAAGGTCAGATTAATTTGGAAAGTTTTAACCGGCAGCAGAAGGTCACTGGTATGGTAATCTTTCTGATGTATGACGTAGTGTATAATAAATTTAGTTATTTATCTATTTTCTTATTTGTATCACTTGAAGATTAGCCAACACAACCATATTCAACCTGAGATTAGTCACCACCAAATTAGGTTAGGTTTGGTTAGGTTAGGATAGAATAGATTAACGTTAGGGTAGTTAATCTTGAGATGCTTACCACTTTATTCTCCAGACGACTGTTTGGTATACTATAGTGAAGTGTTGGGAAGATCAGTGACAGTGAGTGATTTTTTTTTTATTTGCCCCGCTAGGGGGCTAGTTTATTGGGCACCCTCTTACATCCTGTGCAAGGTAAAGCGTTTACAGCGTCCAATTGGAAAGCATGCGTAGTTCATGCTTGCCTTCATGACTAATGCATTAAGGGCGTATGTGTAATAATAATAATAATAATAATAATAATAATAATAATAATAATAAACGGTTTATTAATAGAGTTGCAGCCGGTGGCTGAAAATATACAGACTTACATTTGACTTAGACAATGATATAATATGCGTTGAATACATTTACAGGGCTGTACAGTACATAAATCAGGAGTTGTTTATTATTTTAACAGTAGATGGGATGGTGCTGTTCTTATATCTATCGGTGCGGGCTCTTATGGGCTGAATTTTGTTGTAGTGGCAGACTGCACGAGGTGGGTGGGGGGCTGCCGGTGGCAGGTGGCGATGATGAAGGTGGTGCAGTAGTTGGCTGCCAAACCTTTCCAGTGCTTGGTGGTGGAGGTCACTGAGGGATGGCATTTCCAGAGTGGAGAGAGCATTGATGTAGCCGGAGTATTCTGTGCTGAGCATGATTCTGCAGGCCCTTTTCTGTACCTTCTCTAGCCGACCAGGCTAGAATAAAGGCGTTATAGATAGTCCTCAGCTCTGGCGTGGGTGTCCCAAGTGACCTAAGTCTTCGTAGCATGTAGAGACGGTACGAGGCTGCCTTGACTGTGTTATTTACATGGTCCTTCCAGTCCAGTTTGTTGTCTATAGTTACACCCAGGAGTTTGGCCGACTGTACCAGCTGGAGAGGATGGGCACCCACTGTGACTGCTGGAGTGGTGGCGGTATTGATGTGCATGACTACGGTTTTGGTGTGGTTGATGGTGACCTTGTTCTCTGTAGTCCATGCCTGTAGCCTGTCCAGGGTGCCTTGGAGCGATGAGTAGTCTGGTGCGGTGTTGTCCACTGAAACCCCTACAGTGCAGTCATCCACCTACTTCCACCTGTGAGGAGTGTCGGATAGAGCGTCGTTGATCAGGATGAGGAAGCACAGTGGTCCCATCTTGGTCCCCGGTGGAACACCGCAGGTGAGGTGTTGGAATGTGGAGACCAAGCCCTGATACCTCACTGCCTGACGACGTCCACTCAGGAAATCAGTGAGCCAATTGAGCCATGAGACCAGGTTGGTGGGCAACCCTAGTGTAATGGCCTTGTTGATAACAGTGCAGTGATCAACAAGGTCAAAGGCCTTCCTGAAGTCAATATAGGCAACGGCCAGTGATGTCTTACGTTTCTACAGGTTTTTGTGCAGAAAATCCAGAAAGCTCACGAAGCAGTGTGATGTAGAGGAGGTCCTCATATTGCCAAATTGCTGTGGATCAATTGACTGATAGATTCTGGCAAATGCCCACTCAAATACAAAGTCCTCACAGAGTTGACTGGGTATGGGGGTAATGGCAACTGGCCCGAGGTCGTTAGGGGACTGTGGGATGGTGACCTTGGGGATGGGGGTGACAAATGCGGTTTTCCATTCATTAGGGCATTTGCTTTGTCTGAGGGATGCATTAATAATAGAACAGAGGGGGTGGCAAGTTCGACTGCAAATTCCTTGTATATTTTGATTGGGAGGTCAATTGGGGTCCAGTGTGTGTGTGTGTGTGTGTGTGTGTGTGTGTGTGTGAGGAGGGAGAGACCATCATAGGTTCCGTTGGGCCTACCCACCCAACTCCAATGTTTGTTTTACGGGAGTTAAGTCACCAGGCGAGCCGTGACTCCGTCATCACCATTTCATTAGTGGGTATGTCGCACTGTTCATCGTGTCTCACGCCCCAAAACCACATTTTAGCCAGTGGACCCTAGACCAAGGGTTGGTCAAGACCCTCTCCTCCCCTGCCTGGTTGCAACAAGAGTGATCCGGGCTGGTAGGGAATGTATCACTTGAGGAATTAAGGCTCTGTTAAGTCATACCCAGAGTAGAGTAATTAAATGTGCGTCCCCAGGTTGAAATTCCCTCTTTACAAGATTATTTTTATTACAGCGTGAATGTGAGTGACTCATATATCCATGCAAATTGTAAATCATTGTATGGAAGCTTGACAAATAAATGTAAGTGCAATTATCTGCCCGTATCTGTGATCCTATCTTATTATTACCAAAGGTAATGACTGATTGGTTATGACAAAGTATAACCAATAACTTAGATGTATGTTGGAAATTAATAGAATTCATTATATCATTTATCAAGTATAGATCGCATGGAATGTCGGGTGGTGGAGTGAACGTAGATTCACCACGATCTCCTGTAGGTAACCAGAGTGAAGGTATCTAACTCTAGGGTAAGAAGTTAAGAAACATACAGTATATCATTCCCATCACCGCAAAGAAAAATAAAAATAATTCCTTGACACTCTTGTACCCAACCCACGACACAGCAAACATTATCCCTTAACAAGTCATGCCAGAATCCCACTACCGAACACGTGAATCTCTGAACCCTTGAACCCCTGAATCTCCGAACCTTTGAATCTCTGACCTCTTGAACCTCTGAAACCCCGAACCTTTGAATCTCTGAACCCTTGAACCCCTGAATCCCCGAACCTTTGAATCTCTGAACCCTTGAACCCCTGAATCTCCGAACCTTTGAATCTCTGACCTCTTGAACCTCTTAATACCTGAACAATCTGAATCTTTTAAAGAGATAACGAAGCCTTATTTTATCGATGTTGTGTAATACGAACATAAATACTTGTTGATGCTAGTCATAAATGATATAAATGACAATTGATAGTAGAAATAAATAACTCAGAACATCAGAAGAAAACAACAATTCGGGGCTTGTTGGTGAAAAATATAGTTCCGTTATCTCCGTTAGGGGTCCAGGTGGTGTGGGGGGGGGGGGGGGGTGGGGCTTTTTGCTGGCAACCCCCCCCCCCCCCGTGAGAGCCTCTTGTACCCAGCCCGTCTAGGTAAACAAGAGGAGAGAGAGTGAACCTCCCTCTCTCTCTCTCTCTCCCTGCTGGACCCGTGCCAGAGCCCCAAACTAAGGCTCGTTGTCCTTCAGCGTAAGGCGGAAACACTCGCCATTACTCGTTTTCACCTCATCTACCCTGTATATACCATAACCACATCCCCTTGTCTTGTGTAAATACCCAATAGGCGGAGGTATTACGTGGGTATAGTAAGATATCATACCATGAAACAATAAAATGGTTAAAAGAAGACAAGTAAGACGCCATTGGCAAGAGTATAACACACAGAGGCGACTTACCTCAAGAATTGGCGGGAAAAGTGAGTATGGCGTCACTGGCCACCACCACCAGCCCGCCACACACACACACACCTTTACATAAACAGCTTACTTTATCACACCTTTACTTAAACAGCTTACTTTATCACACCTTTACTTAAACAGCTTACTTTATCACACCTTACTTACTTATAAAATACTATTCAGGAACTTATTACCTCATCTGGTGGGACTTAAGACTATCAGAGTGAGTAGCTTTTACAGAAATAAAGCTGCCAGGAATGTAAGCTTTCAAAACTTGTGTGTTGGTCAGCCTGTGGTGCCTATCTATGTAAATATCTATCTATCTATCTATCTATCTAGCTATCTATCTATTATTCAGAGCAGTGGACGACCATAGTCATCCATCCGTCCAGTGGTGATCCAGTTGTTCCTCCAAGGCTCGCGTCACCCTAACCGACTTTAACCACTTCTGGACAACTGCCATAACTGGTCAACGGGAGGCCTAGGAACCTTACCAAGTTAAGAAACGTTTAAAACAATGGTCAAAACAGAGAGAGGATTTAACTTAGATAAAACACCAAGTTAAATTACCTAAGTGACTAAAATTCTAACGGGAATGCAACAGTCAAACCAACAGACGGGGAGGGGGGGGGGATAGGTTTTTCAACATCAACAGGAAACCGTTAGTACCTCAATTTACGGACAGATTGCGTGTGTGTGCGCGTGTGTGCGTGTGCGTGCGTGTGCGTGTGTGTGTGTGTGTGTGTGTGTGTGATATAATAATAATAATAATAATATACAATTGACAAAATAATGACTTACAGTATTAGGTCTGAGGCACGTGGTTGTCGGTCTTCTCCCTGCTGGTGTTGTAGGGTGAACACGTGGTTGTAGGTCGCCTCCCTGCTGGTGTTGTAGGGTGAACACGTGGTTGTAGGCCGCCTCCCTGCTGGTGTTGTAGGGTGAACACGTGGTTGTAGGTCGCCTCCCTGCTGGTGTTGTAGGGTGAACACGTGGTTGTAGGCCGCCTCCCTGCTGGTGTTGTAGGGTGAACACGTGGTTGTAGGCCGCCTCCCTGCTGGTGTTGTAGGGTGAACACGTGGTTGTAGGCCGCTTCCCTGCTGGTGTTGTAAGGTGAACACGTGGTTGTAGGCCGCCTCCCTGCTGGTGTTGTAGGGTGAACACGTGGTTGTAGGTCGCCTCCCTGCTGGTGTTGTAGGGTGAACACGTGGTTGTAGGTCGCCTCCCTGCTGGTGTTGTAGGGTGAACACGTGGTTGTAGGCCGCCTCCCTGCTGGTGTTGTAGGGTGAACACGTGGTTGTAGGCCGCCTCCCTGCTGGTGTTGTAGGGTGAACACGTGGTTGTAGGCCGCCTCCCTGCTGGTGTTGTAGGGTGAACACGTGGTTGTAGGCCGCCTCCCTGCTGGTGTTGTAGGGTGAACACGTGGTTGTAGGTCGCCTCTCTACTGATGATGTGGGGAGGAACACGTGGTTAGGTTAAGTTAGGTTTGGTTAGATCAGATTAGGTTATGTTAGACTAGGGGTTAGATTGATCTTTGCACTGGAAGGGAGGGCTGGGACCTGTATCGCCATATTTAACTTAGTCTCCCTCAACTAAACACCACAAATATGTCTACTTTAAGGGTGTCAATAAAACAGTTACCCCCAAAAAACTATCTGTACCCGGGGTGATCGATGAGTTTCAGAATGAACACTGTTACTCATATTGTCTCGGTAGGGTTGTCAAAATCCTTCGTCCGTTGTGTCATATTTTTTCAACACAATTTTGTATAGATTGTTTTTATTGGGTGTGTACCTGTGTCTGTATACTGTCAGGTAAGATAATTAAAGGTGAACTCGGTGGTGTGCCATCCTGCAGTGAGGAGAGAGGGGGGGACGTCTCACACTCTAACATGTGAACTACCTCTTCTTCACTGTATTTCAACACACTCACTACACCAACACACTCACTACACCAACACACTCACTACACCAACACACTCACTACACCAACACACTCACTACACCAACACACTCAATACACCAACACACTCAATACACCAACACACTCAATACACCAACACACTCACTACACCAACACACTCATTACACCAACACACTCATTACACCAACACACTCACTACACCAACACACTCATTACACCAACACACTCATTACACCAACACACTCATTACACCAACACACTCACTACACCAACACACTCACTACACCAACACACTCATTACACCAACACACTCACTACACCAACACACTCACTACACCAACACACTCATTACACCAACACACTCATTACACCAACACACTCACTACACCAACACACTCACTACACCAACGCACTCAGTCATTCAAGGAAAGAGTAGCTTTAAGGAGGGTGGGTCAGACTTTAACAGGGTGATGGTTGTCACTTACCTGATCTGGCAGGGAGAGGGAGGGTGGCAGGGAGAGGGAGGGTGGCAGGGAGATGAAGGGTGGCAGGGAGAGGGAGGGTGGCAGGGAGAGGGAGGGTGGCAGGGAGATGGAGGGTGGCAGGAAGAGGGAGGGTGGCAGGGAGAGGGAGGGTGGCAGGGGGAATTATTATTATTATTATTATTATTATTATTATTATTATTATTTAGAAATCCATCTCGGTGTTGTAATTTAGGTTAGGTTAGATTAGGTTAGGTTAGGTTATTAGGTGTGTTCTTTTGACGTAAGCTGTGTGTGTGTGATAGTTAGGGCTGCTCAGGGCTGCTCAGAGTTGCTCAGGGCTGCTCAGGGCTGCTCAGGGCTGCTCAGAGTTGCTCAGGGCTGCTCAGAGTTGCTCAGGGTTGCTCAGGGCTGCTCAGAGTTGCTCAGGGCTCTCAGAGTTGCTCAGGTTTGCTCAGGGCCCCTCTAACCTACATAATCTCTTCACCTTAGAGCGTCGACCATCACACGGAGGCCTGAGGGGTGAGATAAGGGCTGGGGGCGAGGGGTAAGATAAGGGCTGGGGGTGAGGGGTGAGATAAGGGCTGGGGCGAGGGGTGAGATAAGGGCTGGGGGTGAGGGGTGAGATAAGGGCTGGGGGCGAGGGGTGAGATAAGGGCTGGGGTGAGGGGTGAGATAAGGGCTGGGGGTGAGGGGTGAGATAAGGGCTGGGGGTGAGGGGGTGAGATAAGGGCTGGGGGTGAGATAAGGGCTGGGGGTGAGGGGTGAGATAAAGGTAAGTCAGAAACGGATGAGCGAGTAATGAGTGAGTCAAAGTAGGTGACACACACACACACACACACACACACAAGGAGGGTCGATAAATCAATACACTATCACAGGTTGGCGGTGGCTGGACAGTATACATGCACATATACACATAATGCACACATGTATATAAACACATAATACACACATGTACGCATATACATAAAACAGACATGCAAGTATTCACATAATACACTCACGCAAGTACGCATACACCCATGCACACGTACACATAATACACACACACACACACACACACTATGTATCCATATTTTATTCAAACAATTCAAACTCTCTGTAATTAGTGTATATTGTTTATATAATTAATGGTAGTCACATAATTACTGTTATTACTGCTGGCCAAAGGTAATTATCTCTCTTAATTACCTTATTATTTAGTTTGTTGTTTGTGTGTCCTTTGGTTGAATTATTACTGTTGTTGTTGTTGTTATCTGGTGGTGGTAGTAATAGGCGTAGTAGTAGTAGTAGTATTAATAGTAGTATTAGTAGTTGTAGTGCAGGCTGACGTTCGTTCGTCTGGCGTTGCTCTCAGTGCCGGGTGGGATGAGGGAGAACTTGCTAGTGGCAGCCGGCGGGTGGGCGTGGCTTGTGAGAGGTCAAAGTTCAGAGTGTTAGTTGGGGTCAGGGGCGGCGCGCGTGGCTGGCTGGCTGGCTGGTGGTGATGGTGGTGTTGTTAGTGGTGGTGATGGTGGTGGTAGTAGTGTTGGTGATGGTGGTGGTGGTGATGGTGGTGGTGTTAGTGGTGGTGATGGTGGTGTTGTTAGTGGTGGTGATGGTGG